>JAIXMH010000036.1:0-287291 GCA_025528865.1 Pilobolus umbonatus
GTCATTCACCATCTGCTCTCATCTATCTTTGTTACCCTATTTGTTCATCTATGCAGAAAAAGAATCTATATGTTAGCCAACTACTTCATACTATGCGACAATCCTGTCAAATACACTCACAACGCAATCTCTCTGTTCGTGGGCGTGCAACTGTTCTCAACACTCTCATTCTCTCCCGTCTGTGGCATGTCATGCGCTTGTTCTCTTTCACCTTATCTCAGCTTGCAGCTATTCGTAGTATTAGTTCCAAGTTTATTAACCACAGAATATTTCCCCTCATTCGTTTTGATATGCTGACTCGACCTCGAACTCATGGTGGTTTAGGTGTTATCAATCCTTTTCTCCAGCAGAATGCATTACAATGGCGATGGTTGAGGCCACTTTTGGCATCAGACACTTGCTTTTCTTCTATCTCTTGCCATTTTTTGCCGTATCTAAAAGCAACTCTTCATTGGCTATATTCATCTAGTCAATTCCCTTCATACCGATGGTCATTGCTGTTTCCTGAATGCCGGTCTTCTCTGTGGTCCCCAAACGGAACATATACCTCCTCTCTTTCGATGTTTACCAACATCTTTCGAGCCATGGATGCTATTCCTCGTAAACTTGATAACTGCCATACTACAGCAGAAACATGTCTCCGACTTCCATTGACAGCACTAATCGTTCACTCTCTTCCTGAGGGCTCTCCCTCTTTGACTACTTTTGTGGATCCTATCTCTCTTTTTAAGCATCATCCTGGTATCAAAAAACTCCTAGGATTCCATGTGTTTTACCACGATCCAGAACTACAGATAGTCCGCCTTCGTACTTCTGGTGAATTTAACTCATTTCCTAACACTGCTAAACAAGTTATTAGATGGCTGCTTTCTCGTAAACTCATTCTTCAACCTTTTTTCTTCGCTCTTTCGCCCTGCTCCTAGAATTGATCTGCAGCTACCATACGATGATCCAAGTGTTTTGCTACCTTTTGTTCGATCTTATCTTTTATCAACACCCTTGCTAACTGATCAATCATCACTCTTTCCCCTTCTCCAATCAATCGTGGATCTATTCAAGAATACAAAGCATTAATATCTCCTGCTCTTACAGTTGCCCCACATTCTTCTTTGTGGACTGTATTCTGGACATTACCTATTCTGTTACCTGCTCGCACTATCCTATATCGTGCACTTCATCAGAAAATACCTGTTCGATCTCTACTTTATCGGAAGAACCCCTCATTGTATCCATCTCCACATTGTCTTCGTTGTTTAGCTCAAGGCGGTAGTCAAGTTGAAACCTACAATCACTTCTTGTTCACCTGTCCTTCTCTAAATACTATCTGGAAGAGTATATTTGCTGAATACTTTTCTCCCAATATAACCGATGATCAGTTGGAATCGTTCCTCATTCAGCTATTCCATCTCAAAGGATACAATCCTCGTCTTTACCCTCTCTTTGCTTGTGGTGTTCAGGCCATAGGGTCTGCTCATTGGCGACTTGTATTTGATGATAAGCCGTTTCTTCCAGTTGTTGTCTATCACTCTGCTCTTCAACTGCTTGCTCAGATGTATGCTGAAAACTCTTTAACTTAACTAAGTACTAGTTATTCATTTCTCATTTTTTCTTTTATTTTATTATTATTTTATACCCAGTCCGTTCCACCTCTTTACATGTGTTACAGACTTTAAATAAACGGAGCATCGTCTTCCCTACAAACCAAAAAAAACTTAAGTTAAGTACAGCGGAATTATGTTAATTTTTCTTGATAAAAATTAACTTTATTTCGTTAACCATTGTTCGCAATACAGTAATTATTAGAGTATAGTGTATAATGAGCTATTCTAGACTGCCACCTGCCAAGTGACTTTGAGCGAGGTAAGATATGGCTATAAAAAAGTACTTATTCAATCATGCTAACTGACTATTTATTATATGTATCTCTATGTCTAATCTGTATTTCCTATTCTTTGTATACATAAATAAAAACCATTATCTAATATGTACTTCTCATAATTGAGTGTGATTGTTAAGTAATGTTTCTAGAAAAGAATAGATGACAATGAAAGGCCTTATCTTCAGTGCTTATATTACTTTTGATGCTATTATTCGGAATCCATTTAGGTGTACTTACTCTATCTATATCTCCTTGATTTGGTAGCCATATATTAGCAGTATGTACAGATGTGTTTATTGATATGCATAGTGAGATGTGTTTTTATGTCTATGAATCTTCATCCATCAAATGTGATTCGTTAGGAATTGCTTTGATATCTTTATCACTAAATTCAATGGCAGTACAATCCAGGTTATTCAGGTTGATCAAGACTAAGATTCCAGTTTCAGCAAATGAAGGCACAAGCACAACACGAATCTCCTGTCCATGAGGGCCTAAATAAGATGTGAATATAATGTAACTAATATTCATTGTATATTAGATGCTTACCCTTTACTAAACGATCTTCAAACTGTGGTTGATTGCCTATAAAATAGATATGGGGACATTTATCCATGACAAATGGATCTCTGTCCTGAAATGGATAGCACCCTGTTGATACATAGACAGGTATTAGATAGGAATCAATCACTTTCAATAATATCCTTACATAAAGTATCAGGGGCTGTTGGTGCCATGTGTCTCCAATGTACAGTAGCCTCTGCCATCTTCAGACGATCATCACTCTCAACATATCGATATATGTCATCAATATTCTGACCTGATGTGCCTAAAATGCTTGATAGATTTGTTCATTAGATCTATATCCATTGCTCCATTCATAATCCACCTACAGTCTATCTTCTACCTTCGTCCAATAAGGATTAGTGACTGAATGGAATGTAGATAGCTTATGAGCCTTATTGAACATGGATGGATACATAGGCTGTTGGGGTAAATGTAGTTGAGCAGGATCAGAGGGACCAGCCATGATATCAACATCTACAGTATTACACATGTCTTCCAGTATACTATCCAATTGCATCATGGGGGATGCATCAAAAGAAGCAGAATCATATCCATATTTTTTCTATAATATAGACACATATTATGGACCAATTCCAACTCAATATAATAAACTATTCACTTACAGGTGCCATTGTGTCCACTAGTTTACAGTTCTTAGCAAGAGAGTTTCCACCTATGATGACTCTCGTAATACATGCACTTGATATCTGATCTTTTGAACTGCCTAATTCTCCTGATAAAAATTCCACAAGTAATTCAGTCTTCATATCCAATTCATCACTTCCACCAACATGTAAACCAGAGAGCAATGCCAGGTATTTGGGCTGTTTACTCACTGGAATGAATAGATTTAGATGTTTATACAGCCATCGTATACATAATCATTATTACCTATAGGGGGACATGGATCTTGAGGGGGCAATCCAGCCAAACAGATATCAATCACCTCAAATCCACCTGAAGAAGTTTCTTTACCGAGCACTCCAATGATTGTTCCTGTTACTAAGAACGGATTTGCTATACCAGAACCACAGAGTTCAACACGGCCTGATTCATCTTCCAATGAGATCACGTTCTTATCACTGATATATTTGACAGGTGTGTGTGGGTTGACAATGGCATCCTTGTTGATGTGGTTAATTTATTGCCAATAGCGATCCATGCAACATATCTACTTTACCTCTTCATCCAAATGATGCATCACATTGGGCTTATTATCCATCTCAATATAGACAGTACCAACCATATAACACAGATCTCCCAGCTGAACATCCAAAATCTTGGGACTATACCGAGGTCTCTCTATGTGGGTAAAGTGTGAATATATGACTGATCTACTATTATGTATACTTTACCTGGTAATGATCCCCATCTGTCCTCAGCATTCTTGAGTATAGCCTGTTTCAACTGTAATAGTCGAACATAGTACATATTGGCATACTGCTGGTTAAATGAGTGACTTGTGATCTTCAAAGGGTCTGCTAATTCTGGTACTTCTTCATTCTTTGCATGCACACGGTTTAGTACAGTATATGCTTCAGTGGGTGGAGAACAGAATTCCATGATATTGCCAGTCAACGAAAGAGTTTATATATTTATTTGAAAATTCAGTTATCATTTTTTTTCTACCTCTAAATTATTCGAGCACTTTTAGAAAGTTAGTCGGCAGACTCAATCTTTAGAAGTGTTCAGCCATGATTGTAAGAAGCAGTGGTCTAATTAGATTCTCTTTGCCTAGGTTGATATAAGCAATAGATATGAGTTAGAGATTTACTTATTGAACATTATAAAAGTGGCCAGCAAACAAGACAGGAGGCTTATAGACGTGGCAGAAAATGCAATCTGCAATTGAATAAGCTGCAAACGAAAGAAATTAAGACATGGGAGAGCAAGAACGATATCAGTCCTATATTCAGTTCTCTGATACATGATCCTGGCCATGGAAAGCTGTTTAAATGGTAATTAATAATACACTTGACCAGCAATAAAGAGATTGACTCTACAATCAATTGAATCGTACTGTGCTGCAATACTATGAGAAACACTCCGATGTTGGCTGTGTCTCTTTAGAAGCACCAAGAAAAGGAAAATACCCCACACATATAAATACAGGCACACGATGTTTCAATTGTCAATACTAAAGACATAAATAAGTTCTATTTCATACCAACCCCAATCATGGATCATGTCTGGTGGGTGCGGATGAAGTACTGGCGGATATCATCCGGCCGGCATACACAATAGTGGTTTAGTAATATTTATAGTTAGATTGAGGGATCTTCTGTCTCTTTTTTTTTATAAGGATATACTTGATAATATACTATAAACATCACCACCCAAATGTAAATGGTCCAAAAAAGACCTGATCTCTCCAAAGATAAGGCACTGCCAAACGCTCGTTCTGGCTTGTTCCTACACGTGACGGAATCATGCTTAAACCCCGCATGGCCTTCCACAAACTCACCTCTCCCCTTTCTTTTCTCTTTTTTTTATCTTTTCTATCTAGGCCTGAACAGAAATGATACGCAAATACACTGTGGAAGAAGTCCAAGATATCCTTGTTGAGACCTACATACCAAACAAAGCAAGGAATGTCCGGGAATGGTCGTTAGAAGAAGACAAGATGCTCTGTGCTGCCTTTGTTCGAAGAACTCCTAGTGCCAATGGGTCCGTCTGGGAGAACATCTATGACGATTACCATATACAAGCAGGACCTACACGACTGAAACGAACTGTCGAAGCATTACAGCGTCGTTGGCTGAAGCTTACGAAAACCATGAACATCGATCTAGGCGCTCCAAGTGATTGTTCTCGTGCGTATCCAGGAGTGCCCACACCCAGTAGCCCTGCTGTGATGAATTTATCACGTAAGATCCTTCGAGACAGAAGACCCGTTGAGGAAAGGATCACTCATGAAAAACAAAAGAAGATGGAGGAGTTAGAACGCAAAAAGAAAAAAGAGCGTAGGATGTGGAAGAAGATACATCTGAAGCAGAAGAGACTGGATTGTGAATTTGAGAAACTGAAGATTGAGAAGATGAAGATGATGATAAGTGAGCAGAATTGTCATATTGAACAAAGCAAAGTGATGCATGAGATACAGAAGACAGATGATAAAATAATGAGTATGGATCTGTCGACAATACAAGATGTTACATCTAGGAATTACTTTCAAATGAGAAGAAAGCAGATTGTCACAGAAGCAGTGGCAAAGAAGAAGCAGGCAATGCTAGGCTATAAGAAAGAGAACGAGCAGTCGCCTTCAGGAGACATGAAGGGTGTCATCGTGAGTAGCATTTCTCTCTCTGAAGAATAAAAGATATATATCCCATTGGCATAATCTGGAGAAAATGCATTCACATGTTTATTGTATAATCAAGGAAAAGGGATAAATAGTATGCGAATATCATTATGCCAGCTAAACAATTAAGCTCTATTTTCATTTTGTATCAAAATAACCCTATTGTAGGAAGTAGATGCTATTGCTAGGTTTTATTTCAGTTCAAGCCATCTTCTTCAGATAACCACTTTTACTTGGACAATAGCCGATTGTTCTCTATCCAAATATCCCCTCTACTTAGTCTAATGTGCTCATCTATACCACTTATCTATTTATCCTTTTTTTCTCTTCTCATATTATATACATTCTCTCTTTAAACATGATGTCCGTGTGTGTGTGTGTGTATATATGTGTATGTGTGTTGTCAATTGATCCTATTACTGTGGAAATATCATAAAACTGACCACTTATCTGACCACTGGTTTTATTGCATGAATAAAAAGTGGTCAACCACATATAAGTGGTCATTATAGAGCCTATCAGAGGTAGACTTCATTGTCAAAAGGTCCCTATAAATACGACAACACATAAAATAACACTGCTTCTATCCTCTGTTCTTATTTGTCTCTACACACTACAATGGAACCAATATTCTATGCACCTGTAATAGGGGTTGTCTTTGTGCTTATTATGATGGGACATATATTCTATTCAGCGAAATCTGCCCAACCACAACAGCAACAACCTGCTCAAACCAATGTCTAAACTTCATATATAACTTTATTATTTAAACAATAAAAACTCTGTTCTTATCAGTTGTCCATTTGACAATAATTCATGGCCAACAACAGACTATACATTCACTAATATAGTAATTAAGATGTTCGTGATACAGTGATATAAAGTGTGTGCATGAATAACAATGTGTGTATATGAACCCATTTACAACATTATATATAAAGGTGACAGATCTCTTTCATAACAATCTTTACTCTTTATTTCACTGTACCTCTTTATTACTCTCTTATGCCTGTTGAACTTCTGATTGGTGCCATTACTGGTGGTGTTGTTCTGATACTTATCATTGGAATGTGTCTTGCAAAGTCTTCTAATTGCTGTAGCTGTGGAGGTGGAGGTGGAGGACAAGAAGAATACTACTACTAGGCATACATACATTTACACTTCATCAAATAATAAAAATGCATTCTATATAAACATCTTCACTTCTCTTCTTCTTCTCTTCATACTCATATGACAGCTGTGATAATATGCATTGGTGTTGTTAGTGTTATTGTTTGGGACTTCCTTGTTGTGGCCATAGCATTGTGTCTGTGTGAAGAAGAGGAAGAACCATAAATACTCTTCTCGAATAACACTCTTCTTCTTTTTTAATGGAGCTCTTTATTGTTCTTCCTCTCGTTCTCTGTGCTCTTTCTATCGCTGCAATCGTATTCGTGTGGTATTCTGGAGCGACAAAATCAGATACACCAGCTTATTACTACTATTAAAATAAAGACATAAACCTCTCTCTTGAGACATGAATCCTGAAATATTCATATGGATTGGCTGTGGTGTTCTCGTTCTGATAATCCTCTTCTTCATCTACAAAGGTGTAAGTAAAATGAAGGAGGAAAAAGACAAAAACAGTTACAATTACTATTGAAATACGCCAAAAAAAATAAAAAAATAAAATAAAAAATTGATATCTTTATTCCCTATTCCTCTTTTCTCCCTTTTATCAATAAAAAAGTACATCATGGTGAGTGATGAAATAAACAAATGAAGATAAAACTTGCTCATTCTCTTTCCTAAGGCACGTAATGAAGAGAAAGCACAGTCCATGTTATACAGATTCCGTGAAGCTCAAGCAGCTGAACTTGGACTAAGCAAAAGACGAGATCGTAGGCCGGGATTTGCAGGATCTGTCAATACTATTGTTGAAGCAGAGAAGTGGAGACGAGATATATTGAGTGAGATATCCAGAAAGATATCCAAGATTCAAGATGGTAAACACAATAATACATATGGAAACTATTACTTGAATTTACTAATGAAAGAGAACAGTGAGTTTATCTGATTATCAAGTAAGAGACTTGAATGATGAAATCAACAAGCTGATGGGACAAAAGTATCATTGGGAAAGAAGAATAAGGGAATTAGGTGGAGCTGATTACACTGTAAGTAGAAGAAGAAGATATAATGAGAAAGTTTGTTCATCAACTTTGTTTATTCTAGAGATCTGCACCCAAAATGATCAACTTCGAAGGAAGAGAAGTACCTGGTACGCGAGGATACAAGTAAACAATGTGTGCAGATTAAAAATTGAACATGGGATTCATCTATTTATGTTTGTTTAGATACTTTGGACGTGCAAGGGATTTACCAGGTGTGAGAGAACTGTTTGAGAAACAAGGTAAAAAGAGCACATACATCATTATACACACACTCTCTATCTCATCATTCTATACACTCACATACACTCACTCGCACTCATTCTATACACTCACATACACTCACTCACTCACATATACTGATATCCCTTTCTCAGCTCCTGAACCAGAAGCAAGGTCAAGAAGCGAGATAAACAGAGATATTGATGCTGATTATTACGGATACCGTGATGAAGAAGATGGTGTGTTATTAGAGTATGAAAAGGCGTTAGAAGAAGAACTGGTAGAGAGAATAATGAATGGAGAAGATGAAGATGTGTCGATGATAGACCAGTCACCTCCACCTCCACCTGAAGAGAAAGAAGCAGAGAAAGAGGAGACTGAAGTACCCTCACAGAAAGAAGTAGAGAAATATCTGGTAGAGAGAAGGAAACAACAGGTAAATACGGGTAAGAGATTGTATGAAGATACTTACTCCAATCTTGTTTGTAGATATTGGATAAATACGTGTCAGAGGATATCAAACAGAGTGAAGAAGAAACAAAGCAGTTGACAGGACAATTATAAATATCTTCGCGCTACTTGAAAATAAAGAGATGAATAAATAGAATTTATAGGGGGGGTTTTTTGTTTACTTTTATTTCTTTTTTTACAAACAATGTCATTTCTCACTAGACGTCTCTTGACACCCTCAATACGTTCTTATGCTACTGTTGTAGTCAATAGAGAACTACCTAAACCACCACCACCCAGTAAGAGACGTTGGTTATGGACTGGATTAGGTGTGGGTGCAGTTGTCTGGGTGGTAGGTTTAGGTGCAGCATTGAATCATCAACGGTTATCCAGTAGTGTTGTTCACGGTACTTTGTTTATGGTTCGATATGACCCTCGAGTGATTGAATTATTGGGCGATAAAGTGGATTATGCAGATAGTTGGCCTTGGATTAGTGGAACTGTCAACCACTTGAAAGGAAGAATCAACATTGAATTTGATGTGTCTGGATCCAAAGGTAAACAGAGAACTTGACTCTATACTGTGATGTGTACTTATATTTATCTTGCAGGGGAACGTGCCAAAGTTCATTTTATATCAAGGAGATTAGGACCCAAGTGGATAACTGAGGAGTTCTCAGTGAAACGTGTCTCTGACAGCCAAAGTGTAGACATTGTTCACCATGCTTTAACTGAGACAGGTGAACCTGCTTTACCCAACTAGAATATTTAAATATGATTATTATTATTAGGGCGTTTTTTTTCGAAAACCCCTTTTTTTATTATTATCTATAAATTACATAAACTGTTCATCATCACTTGATTCTCAATTTCAACAAGATCAGCAGCTACATGATTCGATGGACAATTCACTATCTCTATTTTCTCCTCCCATGTTCTACTCTCTGAAATAACACGTGTATCCCATACAATGGCATTCAATTCACTCACAAACTTCTCTCTTACTATGAAATCAAATGCATCATTCTTGGGTCCACTTATCTGACGAGCACGGCTGGAGAGATCTACACGGCAGCAGTAGTATTGAGCTGTACGATAGATGATCTTTGTCTTGGTAAGATCATAGTGGTCCTTGATTTGTCGGATAAGGGTATTGACATCACTGAGATAGGGGTCTAGTTCGAGGAAGGCTGCATCCCAGTTACCGAGTGAGAAGATGGCCACATCCACAGGTTGAGTATTGCCTTCAATAGCCTGATCCCAGCCTGGATTATTGAGATAGGTCAGTCCATCCCATTTGTAGGCTGATATGGGGACACTGTCATTGGTAATCGGGCTGATATCCCATTCAGTATGTCCTATCTTCTGGATTTGTGTGATGTTGTTGTTGAGTGTGATATCTGAGTGACGCATATAAGAGTCAAACCATGCCCTGTTCCATTCAGGCTCATTGTAGTCTTCACAGTAACAACTATGGGTCTGCTCATCTACTGTATGAACATAATCTTCTGGTCTATCGTATCTCTTGGCTACTAAATGAGTGTCAATCACAGGTTTCTCTTCATCATTCACAGGAGGTCGTGTCAAATGATCTTCCCAGTGCTGACACCAGTGCCCATGACTGATGATCTTCTTTAGTGATCGACGGGTATGAGAGTCGCCATACATATCTAAGCCCCTTGGATATTTCTGTGATAGACACCGATTGAACTGTTCATAGGATATAGGGCGATATCGACAGGTATAGGGAGCCCAGTACTTGTGTTCTTTATTGAGAACTACTTCAGACTGTTTATGCTTTGTCTTTGTTGGCCATGGCAACCATCGACCAGGCATATCTGCTCTCTTGCACAGAGGAAGTGAAAGATGTTCAGTCAACAGCTTATCTGCTCTAGTTTTATTGATGGAAACAGTGGCTGGATAGACCGGTAGTTGAACTGGATTATATGGAGTCACTGGCCCGTATTCAAAGTTGTATCTTCCCTCCACAAACTCCAATAGTGCCTTGATTTCATATGTGCCATTCTCTATGATACGTATATCTGCTTCATAGACATGCATCCTCTCTCTCTCATAGTAGATATCACTTCTTAATTTAACCCATTCTGGTAACTGGCTATCTACCTGAGTACGTGTTCTGACTGCATCTCTTAATACATGGTGTCCCAACCATGGCTCCATTGTTACTGGCTGACTGCTCTGTGTCTCTGTATTCAGGAAGGACACCATCATTGTATCCCACCATGGACTGGTCATATTAGCACTGTATTGGGGGAATGGCTTATACATTAATTTAAAGAAATCATCTTTCCCTTGATCCATGAATGGTACCACTACTCGTAAACATACGTTCTGCCCCTTCCTCAACTCTGGATCCATACTGGGTAAGAATGCAAATGGTGTGGATAGATCCAAGTGGGTGTGGAATAAGGGATCTGAGTCCTCTATGTTGAAGTAGTCAGCTACCATCTTCCTTAAGATGGGAAACGGCAATTCCTGGTTACGGCAGCTGTACCTATCACTAAGCCCATGGTCTATGGTGTTATTGCTGATTAACCACGTATTGACTGAATCTTCTTGATTGGTCAGTTGATATGCAGAGGCTTCCTTAATAGAACTCAATGCATAGGGGAAGTACTGTATCATTGCTTCTTCTACAGGGTATTTCACAAGGTCAATGTAATAAGGATCTTGATCTTCAGGTATCTCAAACTCGATGTATTTGTCTGGCTTCTCTTTGATGGGTGCATTGTTCCTTATATGGATCATATAAGACAGAAGCAGGAAGATGGAGACCAGCAATACACCTATATGCCACCTCCTCTTCTTCTTAGTCTGTTCATTCTCTATTACAGATAGGGGAATCATGAAAGAAGAAGCTAAGAAAAGAAAGAGGAGAGAATGGACTTTTTGGTTGGAACAAAATATAAGGGGGATGCTATATATTACTGTGCAACATATAGAATGTCGGATATCTTAATGCTCTAATTGTTACCCGGACAAATTGTTAATTTGCACCGGACCAATAGCTATGTTCAAGGTATCGAGCACTCGAAGGGAAGCCTCTTTGTTCATATACATACCAAGTCTCCCTATACTGATAATTTATCCAATCAGAGACTATCTCTACTTCCCATGAATGAGTGAATGATACCCACACTCTTTATTTCTTTCAATGAAAATAAACACAGTATTTATTATTGCCCATGAACATCATTCAGGCAAAGTATTATAGTTTACTGTTAGATGATAAACATTGGATCATAAAGTGCTTGATATCTTCCATCATCTCTGGTTCCATTGAATGAATAAAAGGGTAACTATTGAACTTGACATTGAATCCATTCTTCTTCATATGAATAGCACTCAATTCACCATATTTATACTTGACTACTTCATCTTCTGTTCCGTGACATACCAGAATAGGTATCTTCCTGTTCATCTGTCTATCATTCTATGAGTGCAGATAAAAGAGTAATGAGCATAAACAGCGTGTTTATGGATAGATAAGATGCTTACCTTGCTCAAGTTCTTGGCATCTTCTAACCACCCATTACAAGCAACTGCTCCTCCAATCTGATGAGGAGTATGTACAGCAGTCAAGAGAGCAATCACACAGCCTGATAGAGAGAAAGAATAAGCACATGCATTCAGATACATGGATATCAATACCTTGTGAGAATCCACCCAAGATGATTCTATTCACAGGAATACCTCTATCCACTTCATCCTGTATTATCTGATTGACTTGAGAGTTCATTTATTTAGTTCAATACTCAACCATCATCTTATTCACTACTTTACTCATATCTACTGACTCCATCATACCCTTGATATCTGACTTTACATTAGACACTCTATCGAATCCATAGATATTAAACCATGCAGGAATAGATCCTCTTCCTTCAGCAGACAATTCGCGTACAGGTCTATATGGGACACAACTATGAATAATACTCTATTTGTTTATGTCATCGTGTATATTACGCATTAGGAAATACCCATCTCACATAAGGCATGTCCTTTTGTAGTTCTTCAGCAAAGAATACCCATCCCACACCCGAATCACCCAGTCCATGGATCCATATCACAGTGGCTGTATGCTTCTCAAGTGGATCTACAATAACAGGCTTCAACTGGCTCATCAGGTAAATAATAAGAATAAAGAGAATAAAGAGAAAAGAAAAGAGAGAGAGGGTTGCATAGAGATTATCTCCTTTTTCTTTTATCTCCATGGTAACACATGAGTTGATATCCTTGTACACATAACCTCTAGTTTCTAATCCCCGTTTGTTTATTTATTTATTTTTCCTCACTTATTTTCTTTTTTCCCTCTTTTTTTTTTCCTTTATCTCCCGCACAATGAATGCACTTACACCACTTCGTTCTCAACTGATAAGATCACATGTTCGATTCAACAGTACCAAAGCCAGTAGTACCAACCCTATTTCTACTTGGGATGAGTACTTCAAGTTGCGTAAGAAGAGACGTAATTATGAAGTAGCAGCCTATCTTCCCAGTACTGTTATCCCTAGTATGGGTGCCATGGGCTATTTCCTGTTCATGGAGATAAGTCCAGTAGATACTATTGCTGGTATGGATCCTATGATGGCCATGATAGCAGGTACCGCTGCAGCAGTAAGTCATACCTATAGATAGATACACACATATACTCAATCTGTCTTTAGGGTTTCTCTGGTTTCTTGATGGGTCCTTTTGTGGGAACTAGTCTATTCAAACTGTTCAATAGGAACTTATCCAATGCAATGGATGCACGTGATAAGATCTTATATGATCATATCAAGAAGAATCGTGCTGAAGCCAGTCTCAACTCGTTCCGTAATCCAGTACCTGATTATTATGGAGAGAAGATTAACTCTGTACATGACTACAGAGCATGGTTGAGAAAACAGAGAGAACATCACAGAAAAGGTGTATTTGGATCAGAGTAGAAACACACAATAGATAGAAGAAATAGAGGATAGACACACACACACAGAAAATAAAAACACTTCTTTCAATTTTATTATTTTTTACTACTCTACTTCTTTAGACTGCTCCAGAATGAGTGTAGTTGGCTGATGGATAGGTTGGATTGGGAGTAGGATTGTTGATGTAGGGAGAATCATCTACACGAGAAGAATAACCGAGTGTTTCTTCATAAGCAGTCTTCTGCATATTAGAAGGGGCTTCAATCTGAACAAACTGGAGTATAACATAAGCCACTCCACATACAATAATCTGGGTTGAATGGGTGAGTTGAGAGTATTTATCATCTAATCGTATACTTACAATCACACCAGAAGCAATAGCCAGTCCACCATAATTAAGAGTAATACATCCTATACTGTATTGTGTGTATGAATAGAGAAGTATAAACACACACTGTTCAAGTACTTACAATATATAGACTATAAGAGATGGATGAGTTTGCATGAATACATAGATAGATAGATTTATACTTACAGACACCTCTGCCAAGAAATGAGAACATGAAGGATGCAAATTGGATGATGAATCCAGGTAATTTGAACTCAAACACCATAGTCATCACACCAAAGAGACTATGAGAAATGGTTATTTATGAGATATTCTCTCTTATACACACATCGACTTTACATGACAAAAATTCCCTGTATGAAGTTGGGAAATCCTAGAAATGGGTATAAATATGACTATATAATGTATCCCTCTATTGATTACCTCCTGCAATACATGTCATCACACCTCCAATGACCATGAATGCAGCCACAATGATATTGGCTACTCTGAATATTAAACTGAGGTTGGTCATTTTGTATATGAAGATGAAAAGAAATAGAGAATGCTTTGAAGAAATTCCCGAAAGTCAATAAATAAAATAAATAATGTGTGAAACCAATGTTTATTAATGTGTAATTTCCTTATTTAGTAATCTACACGATTGGTTATTTAATAATCATTCAGAATAAAAAGGTGAATACATTATACACCTCGGCCTTATGAGGGCGGAAGCATATTGATATTAGAGATGCCAGAATAATGCATTAAAATAATTCATCATTTGAATTATTAAATAACCAATATGTATATTTCATCACTTATCACCACATGAAAAAAGAAAAAACATCCAGTATAAAAGTGCTTTAATAATAAAAAGATAAATTCACCCAATCAAATTACCTGATATACACAACAGAGCAAACTAATAAAAAGAATAGGTAAGTATATGGAATAGAAATAACATATAAACAGTCATTTCATCAGACATCCAAGGAAGTGTTATATCCGACATCGAGAGGATTCTTTCCAAACTATAAATAGCTCGTACTTGAACCACAACAAAGTCTCTCCAGAGGAAACTGCGAACACGGGATTCATCATCATATGAAATAAGAAGGAGAAAGAGAAGATAGTTACCTATTATGGATACCAGTGACAAAAGACAGATAAAAGACTATAGGTAAAAGCTATAATAGAGATAGAATGTTAATAAACAGACATAATAAACAATAGATATTATTTCTTTAAATGTGGTCAGGGAGTTATACTGGCAAGTATCAACTGCGCTCAGCGAAGCACAGCGGTTTATTTCATCATGGTCGATAAGATAAATTGAAGACGTATGGTTTTTCATCATTCCACAAGTAAAGAAAGTAACAATAGTTGTTAACACTTACCAATTCATTTATTGTATAATGAAGAAAAAAGAAGAGAAGGAAGAACACTCGGGTGGGTTCATTTTTATATTCAAATGAGAGAAAAAAAATTTTCTGTAATGGTAGTCCACCCCCTTGTTTGATTCTCCTGTCATTTCAACCAATGAGAATGAGTGATTAGGACTGTCTATTCTGTTGATAACAGTAGCAAAAAAAATTTGATGCTTAGTTACCATATATGGATGTATATCGATGGGATAAAGAATTTAACCCATGTCATATGAACAGTAATGAGTGAACAGGTGAGTGTGCATTGGTGATTGAATGGGTGTATTAACAGAGGTTGAAAGGGTATGAGTGTATAGGTGAATGCAGAATGTATAACAAAGTACATCAATATCAAAGTATATTAGTGAATATCAAAGTATATCAGTGAATATCAGAGTATATCAGTGGATATTAGAGTATATCCATGTGCACGAGTGTATCTATCAGAGTACAATCCATATATCAATGTACATCAGTGTCATCTATCAGAGATTATATAAACTATCAGTATCACGTATACTTCCCAGGAGACTTCTCTATATCTGTAACCCTTGTATCTTCTTATTTGACTTGATATGTTCCAACACACACACAATACTCTGAGACATAAGGCATGGCATTAAGTTCACACCCACTTTTTTCTTTGAACTCTCCTTCTTTATAAAAACATTCATTATAATATGTTACAAACAGATAAAAGCCAAACGAGTGAGAGTAGTGATCACATCAGTGAGAAACCAGATTATGAAGAATCCATATCTGAAGAACCAACAGAAGAAGACTGGCAAACACTTCCACAAGTATCAGACTCCATCCCCAAATCAGCCTTCTTGGTGATCCTGATTGAATTCTGTGAACGGTTTACCTACTATGGATTGAGTGGGCCTTTTCAAAACTACATCCAGAACCCAGATCCCCCTTCATGTAAAGTAAATTATGATAGATAGATGGAGATGACTCTTTTTATTGAATAATCTTGGGTTTCTATCCCATAGATCCTGCTGTATTACCAGGTGCAATGGGCAAAGGACAACAGGTGGCCACTGCATTGACGACATTCTTTCAATTCTGGTGCTATGTCACACCTGTATTAGGTGCAGTGATTGCAGATCAATACTGGGGCAAATACAAGACCATCCTTGTGTTCTCATTCATCTACTTCGCAGGTCTCGTCGTCCTCACAATGACATCCATTCCACAGGCCATCGCTTCCAATGCTGCATTCCCTGGATTCATTGCATCCATCATCATTATTGGACTAGGTACAGGAGGAATCAAAGCAAATGTCTCTCCTCTAGTGGCTGAGCAATACAAATCACGTACAGCCTATGTCAAGACCCTGAAGAACAATAAACGGGTCATAGTGACACCACAAGCAACGTACCAGAAGATATTCAATATGTTCTATTGGGGAATCAATATTGGATCACTTTCAGCTATAGCTACCACCACATTAGAGAAGAATATCGGGTTCTGGCCTGCTTATCTATTACCTACATTGATGTTCATTCCTTGTGTGATCATTGTGTTGGCAGGAAGGAAACTGTATATCCAGTATCCACCCCGAGGTTCTGTATTTATTGAAGCAGCTCGACTACTCAAAGTTCATCATCGAATCAAGGGTAACCTGAATGAATGTAAACCGTCTATACTAGCAGTGAAGCATCCTGAATACGCTCATCTGGCTACTTGGGATGATGTGTTTGTAGATGAATTCAGACGAACACTCAAGGCATGTGTTGTTTTCTGCTGGTTTCCTGTATACTGGTTATGTTATTCTCAAATGACAAACAACCTGGTGTCCATGGCAGGTACCATGTTGACAGGTAATGTGCCTAATGATATTATGCAGAATATCAATCCACTTGCACTGATCATCACTATCCCCATCATGGACTCATTTGTCTATCCTGGCCTACGTCGAATGGGCCTCCCTATGCGTCCTATTGCACGTATCACATGTGGATTCTTCTTTGCAGCTGTGGCAATGGGATACTCTGCTGCCATCCAAGCCAAGATTTATCAGACACCTCCTTACTATGATCATCCAGATGGACGAAAGAACTATATCTCGGCTGCTTATCTGATCCCATCTTATGTGCTTATAGCTATATCTGAAGTATTCGCGTCTATTACAGGACTAGAGTATGCATATAAGAAAGCACCTGAATCAATGAAGTCGATTGTGATGTCTATGTATTTACTCACAAATTGCTTTGGATCCGTCCTAGCATTCACAATGGTATCTGTGGCTGTGGACCCTAAACTGACATGGATGTATACAGGTATCTGTGCTGCCATGTTCACATGTACTATCTTGTTCTATATCACACATCACAAGGCAGATGATACAGATGTAGCTGAAGATGCTATCCACAGAGGAGCTGCAGTGGCTGTAGAAGAAGTAAATCCGATATAAACAATATGTATATAGAAGATATGACAAATAAAAAGTAGCGTGGGAAAAATAAAAGTGAGGGTATTGATTGATTTTTCTTTAATTAAGTGTCTTTCCAGGAATCTAATTTCTTCACTAATATCTCGTATGTCAGAATAGTCAGTGCAGAAGAAGGCACTGTTCTTACTAGATTAGTGGATAATCCCTTATAGAATCCGCATAATCCCTCTTCCTTAGATATTAACTTGGTGGCATGTATGATGCCTTTGTATTTGTATGGTTTCTTCGTTTGGTTCTGTAATCGAGTTCGAATGACTTCATGTGGATAAGTGGCAATACTCGCTGCCATTTTAGATAGGGCAGATGCAAATAAGATGGAACTGGAACTAGGGCTTCCATCCACATCTAAATACAGAGATATTGAGTGTGATAGAAGGTACAGGCAATCTAATAACTTACGCAGTAATACTTTCAGTTTCTCATAGAGTGGAAAGTGGACAGCAACATGACTCACTCCAATCAGTGATGATCCCAGACCTTTATAGAATCCTCTGAACCCTTCTTCTCTTCCAATGGTCATAAATGCATGTATTGTATTCCTGTATTGATAACTCGTCTTCTCACTCTGAGTCTATATGTATATATATATATATATATCTAGAGGATGAGATCATTTTGCATCTTCACACACACACACATACCACCCACCCTCACACACTCACACTCATTTACCCACTCACTTTACCATTAATCTTGTCTTGATCACCCAGAGCGGATTAGTTAATATAGTGGATGCTGCCCCTGCTGACATGGCAGATAATATATGTACCAACCACTCTTTTTCTTGATCTTAAAATGATGGTGGTATGAGTATATCAGATACACTCTTTATACTCTTACTTTTACCTAACTCATTCACCCATCGACTCTTACAGTAATCATACACAGTGAAATAGATGGCCCATGTAGGCAAATACCCTAATATAGTTGGCCCCAATCCTCGGTATAATCCCCTCTGGCCCTCTTCATGCCATATTCTATTCAAGGTGCCTTATAAATATTGTTTATCAGCATAAATACACAAACCTATCTTCTTCTATTTACCTATTGTTCCCTTATACACTATCTCTCCTGGTCTAACCTTCCCTTGATTCTGTAACCTAGTCTTGGCTACATCCAATGGACATGTCACAATAGAAGATACTATGCCAGCGCCTGCACCTGCAATAGAATGCTTTAGATTTTCATGACTCTGACTAATGATTTTATACTTTTTTTATTAGACTACACAAAAACACAACACCCACAACACACACAGCACACACACAACTCACGCAAACTCTTTCCACCAATTAGCAACAGTACTCATAGAGAAGAGAAGAAAGAAGAGGTTAAAATAAATAGGATAAACCCAAGAATATTAAAATAATATTATTCAAACCCCGTCACATGGCCTCTTTATTTCCGGATGACGTTATAACTCTCTCTTCATGTATCTTAACCCATTGATGTCCACTATAATCTTATCGCCTTCATTCACAAATTCAGGTACTTGTAATTTAGCCCCATTGGTTAATGAAGCAGTCTTATAGACAGTCCCCTTGGCTGCCTGTCCTGCACGATCCACCACAGATTGGACAGTGTACGTATAAGTATCGGGTAATTTGAATGTGACAGGTTGTCTGCCATGCTCAGGTGTAGTCAGGAAACTAACAGCAACAGGCATAGAGTCTAAATGTAAGTGTTAAAGTAAGAACAATAAGCCGTTGTCTTCTTGCTTACCTTCCAGCATGGTTACACCTTTTCCTCCTCCTTCACATTGGTTCTTGTCCATTTCGAGTTCTTCAAATGACTCCAGATGAAGTAAGTGGATCTTGTTTCCTTCTGAATATAAGTACTGATAGGGTTCATCTGACAAGTTCAATACTAGTGAAAAGCAAAAAAAAAGAGTATAAACACAACTGCATATAAACACTATTCACATACTCTCTAGTGTATCTCCTGATTTGAATCTTTCACTGATCTTATTAGGTGACAGAATATCCTGCAAATCCATCTATCAAACAACAGAGTAAATACACACACATAAGAACTACTTGTCTATCTTATCTTTACCTTCACAATGGCCCCCCCTCTTCCACTCGATACATGGTCTCGTGTCAACACTTTCCATGCTCTATCCTTCAACTGTACAACCTGTCCTTTCTTAATAGACCCCACACTCAACTTATAATGTCGACGGCTGATATTGAGCACAGAAAGTGTTTGACGTATGGGTATTCTGTATAACATTTAGAAAGGGGGAAACAAACAAACAAACAAAATAGAGATAAATTTGTGACCTGTCAAAAATAAGAAGTTTGTGATAATTGATTGGTTTATTTCAAGGGTGCCCTTTGATTAAGAGGCCCATTTTTTGTTACAAGTGTCACACGCATAGAAGGATAGGTTGGGCCAATAAGAAAAAATTTGGGTCATTTTAAAATTGAATTTGGACATCCGTATGAAAGTGGGACACCCGTATGAACGTGATGCAGTGAAAATGAACATTAACTTACCGCATCTCTTGTTGCTCATTGTCATACACACTACAACTACTGTCTATCTCACTTAATATACAGTGTTATTCTATATAACAAGGGAAAGAGACTTTTATACTTGCAGCCATCATGCTTCGAGATTACTCATCAAGGACATAACGCGTTTTATTCATAAAGGGGGCTTCTTCTCAGTTCTCAAGTATCATCCACTTGATTAACAAGATCAACCAACGAGAAGGTGAGAAGCCCATCTGATCCCAAAAGTTGTATACATGAAGATGTTCACCTAAGGCCAGATCTTGAAAGGATCCAGACTCCACCAGACGTAATGATTCAATAGATCTCAAGTACTTAGAGTGCCCAAATAAAAATACTCTACACCGGTTATACTTACATACACTCCCTACCATCCAATGGTCTCCAAGTACAATCACCCAAACCATACCCAATCCATACCAAACACACTATGTTATGGGTATCTACCCAGGATTTGGATACAATAGGAAGGCTTCGTCCACCCTCCATGATACAGACGTCTATCATTCTTGTGCTCGAGTGACCCAAAGAGAAAAAGAAGAAAAAGAGGGAGGGTGGGAAAGAACATCTATTTATTTATGTATGGAGGTTTGCCATATGTACATGAAACGCCATATGATGAACCAATGAAATGCATTTCCTACCAAAAACAGTGATGATTGACCTACTCAGGGTGATTAGATAGCCATAGAGTGCGTGCGATTGTTATCTATACTGCAGACTTGATTATATTGCTGCGAGGGTTTGTAGTTTAATATTTGTCCTACCCATCTGCTATGGGCATCTGCATCTCACTTCATAAATAGAGATTGAGGATTTTTCCAGTGCTCAAATAATTATGACATAAAAGGAAATAAAATAATGAGCATCTATCGTAGAAGATAGAAGATAGAACGTATGGGAGAGCTGAAAGTTTGCAATCTGGGTTGAAAAGAACACTAGGCAGTCAATCTGCATCCAGACTTTTTCTTGTGACACAAAGAATGCACGCCTATGACACAAAGAAGGTAAGGGAAGCTGGTAATAGTAACTGAGAGTATCTTGACAGAAGAGCCGATCGATACAGAAAGCTAGAAATTGAAAGGATCTCCATAGATTCAGTAGTGTTTAACACAAGGCAAGAATTTTGATTCAATGAATTAAAGTTGAACGTAGTAAAGTATGCCATAGATAGAACTAGATTCAACACAATCAAAGTTCTCCAAGAATATTTGGTTTATCATGGCGGTAACTGTTATTGATGGGATCAAGTTAACTACAAAGTACCTTGTCCATGCATCATCACCATGAGTCCCGGAGTTTTGCCACTTGAACTTGTGGAGGTTTGATTCCAGCCATTCTATGTGAAATCGATCGCAACTTAATATAAATATTACAGTGCTGATTGTTTAAAATCTAGCTGAAGTCGTTGGTAGACGTGTTACTATTCGAAATAACTCTCAAATTCGGAACCTCTTCTAGAATCATCTCTGATAATGGCGCAATTCTAGTGTCAGAAGCTGTGAAGATGGTCTGTGTCCGCACCGAGGAGATCATTGCCTTTATCAGTCGAGCACCCACAAACAGATGGTCTAGTTGAGAGAATGAAGAGAACTCTTAAGAAAAGCTTGGCAAATTACACAGAAAAAAGAAAACAAGGGCCAATGGAATTCTTATTTACCTTTGCATATAACACGGCAAAACAAGCATCCTCGGGTTATTCCCCATATGAACTTATGTTTGGAAGAAGGGTTGTACTACCAATATAGGAAGAATGGATTATTAACCCAAAACAGATAAGGCAGAACTGGATTGTCTTCCTAAATAAACACATACCATACATACATGAATCAGCCTCAGAAAACATTGAGAAAGCTCAAGACAAAAGATATTCTACAACAAGGGTTCAATCATAAAGTATGGGCAATCTGATTCTCACAAGGAACTTACTCAAAGGTGGTTTCCCCAAGGAACGAAGGTCCTGACGAAGAATAACAATGTCTTGACAAACAACTAAATTCCCTACAGCGATTGTTGGGCATAGGATTCCCATTCAATTTTCAGGGGAGAGCAATGTAATACCCAGCCAATCAGATTCTTCCATTCTCAAATAGGGCTGTTATACAATGAAGGAACTCACTTGTATATATACTCATTGCTATAGGATCTACTCTCAAATAAAGACCAATAAGCCTCGAGGCAACAGTTGTAATTTGTAACCTGTCAAAATAAGAAGTTTGGGGTAATTGATTGGTTTATTTCAAGGGGCCCTTTTTGAATAAATGCCCTTCTTGATGTTTAGTACAAGTGTAACACGAAGTTTATTATTTTTACAAACTCTAAATTAGAGCTTTTGAATAGAAAGTGAATATGCTTTGAAAGAAATGAAGAAAATGGGATAAAAATGAAGGTTTTTTTTTGATATTATAATACACCTATACGTGATGACTTTTTACCACTCACCAAGTTCCTGAAACTCTTCCACATCTTTTTCACAGTGGAAGGAGTTTCAATCAAGAGGTCTGTATCAGTGTTACTGGTAACAATGCTGGGTTTTTTCTTCATGACTGGGTCAGGTGTCTTCTGTCTGAAAGTAGAGAACTTGGATTTCTTCGGTGGTGTCGGCAGTGTAGCAGTTGCTGGTACTACTGTTTTCTTCACTGTTTTCTTCGCTGATGGCTTATCATACAGAACATTCATGACTTTGGCCGATAGTTTCTTGATATCTGATTTGAGACTATACGATTTACTGTTCTTGAGTGTATTCTCAGCTGTCATTGTATCATTGCTCTTCACTGGTGATGGTGTCTTGGAAGATTTCCACATGGCTCGACTGGCGAATTCAGCTGCTCTTGACTTGAATGGCTTTGATTGAGGAGGCGTCACATGCTCCACTGGAATAGGCAAAGGCGTGGACGGACTCGGTTGAGTCGGTTGATTGGTGGTGGTGGTGATCACTGGTTTTGGAGGAACTGTATCACTAGTATTGGATCGTCTGAGCAACATGTCTTTGATACTCTGTACTGTGCCCACTTTGATCACTGGTTTCAAATGTTGAGTATCAGTGCTGTTGTTGGTGTTGACTCGACTTAATGGGTTACTCAAGGTATCTGGCAACTGGAAGAGGGATCTGATGGAACGCACGGTGCCACGTTGTATTGAGCTGATTAGGGATGCAGGTCGACTATGAGTAGATTCGGACCCCAAGTCTCGACTGGACGAGGTGAAGTGCCTGTTGTCATACAATCGAGAAGATCCAATGGATGTCTTACTTGATTGAAGTGACGATGATCTTGTCAGTGGTGATATTCTGGCCACATCTCGGGGATCAGCCTCGGCAATAGGCAGAAAATGGTCGTCGTTATGGAAAGGAAAGGCAAGTGGGCGGGGACAGGAGTACACAAGGTCTGGTTGGCGGGGTGGTTGTTCTCGTCTTGATTTCTTCTTTCTCAGAGTGTCTGTGCTGGTGACAGTGGATATCGATTTGAGTGACTTGTTGCTGCTGTTGTGATAGTCACTGATGTCTGAATAAATAGGGAAGTTCTCTTTCAGTGGTCTCCTGTATTCATTCTTGTTGTGTGAGAGGGCATTTCTATAGGGGTTGGTGGGTGACAGAGTTCTTTTATGTTCAATATGGGCTAACCCATTCTTAAAGGGATTGGTGTTGACTGAATCAGTCTGGCCAATGATGATCGTCTTCTTCTGTGTGGGGGTAACTACTGATTCTTTTGTTCTCACATGCTGTTTATTCGTCGTGGTGGGTGAAGTGGAGGATGATGATGTGTATCCACTATCTGCACCTGATACTTCTGACTCTAAGGAGGTTCTCTTTTTATGCTTAGAACGCACAATATATTGTTCATGTCTATAGCCTGAATTATGGAACATATGAAGTTATTGTTGTTTATATTTGTTCTATATAACTAGTAACATATACAAAGGGGAATAAATAAGGTATAGATGATAAGGGGAAGAGAGAGAGAGAGAGAAAGAGGTGGGGGGGGAAGAGGGAATATACTTAATTATTATTATATTCTGTCACACACACACTACTACTATCCACTTCTTATCCTTGCCTATCACTCCAGTCTCCGAATGATGAATGGACCATATTCAGTACGACCCTTATGTTCATTAAAATCTAATATGTGTGACATCCAAGAGTGCACAGTTACTGAGTACTGGTGATAATAAGAAGGGAATAAACACTCTTTGTTGTATAAACAACGGGTATCACTCGTATCATTCAATGGTAATAGCAGATTAAAGCAGAGAAGGGAAAGTATATAATAATGTTAATTAAGGGATGTGTTACTCTGCTAATAAATATGACATGATATATACTTCGGATATCAAGCGAGAATAAACCCGATCTGAGTAGCCCATTTTACTCTTGACAGTGGAATATTGGAAGATCGTCTTCAAAAGTATACCGTTGCTGGAGGTCTTTATTCAGCATATTCCATCACCTTCCCCCGGGTATTGAATTTGCTTGCATTCATTAGTCATGCGGGAAGTGGCTTATTATCAGAAATATAATTGATATGCAAAATCTACTCACTCTTTTCCCTTCCCTTTTTATTTATTTTTAAATATGGCATTTACAGAGAGTGAAGAAGCCCTTATTCTTGGATACAAAGACAGTCATATCACTGATATCCATGAAGGTAGATACACACACGCCATCAAATCCAGTTTGGTATTCCAACCACCCCCCACCACAAAAAGTGACATCTCCACCTGGATTCAGACCCGCTTAAGTCAACTCGACCTGTCTCAACCACACACCTCATTCCAAGTACTCTGTACAGGTATTGCCTGTCTGAACGCATTTGTTCAAGTGAACTGGACAGGTCCTGTACTTGACATGACCATCTCTGATCTATTCAAACTAGACGAATCAGAGTGCCATGTATCTTGTATGAAGGCACTTTCAGTAGACAGTGAAGAAGTATACCACCTCACTCAACAACTGGGACTCCTCGTACTTGCCAAACACATGCTCCTCGCTGTCAAAGAGACCACCCTCACAGGTTCATTCTGGGCTATGCGTGCTATGTTCATCCATCAACAACTACTGGACGAGTTCACTGGATCATTACAGACTGAGTTACTCGAGTTGGCTCAAGAGAGTCAGAAGAAACTGGAGAAATCCAAGCACAGAGAACAACTGTTGATTCGTCATGACCTTGAAGTCTCTTTGATCTACAGTTTCTACGGGCAAGACAAAGAAGCCTTGGAGAAGATGGAAGCAGCACAAAAACAATCAGGTCTCACTTGGTCACTTACTGGGTCACTTGGTCGTCGTACCAAGTTCCAACAATTCGATGTATCTCAGCTGGTTGTGTTGGCTGAGAGTAAGAAGAAAGAGAATACGGAGAATGGAGCTAGGCCAGAGACACTCGATTTGAACGATGATACCATGCTGGATCAGATCGCATTCACCGAGAACGAGAAGAACACGTCTGAGGCAGATAAGAGACACGGAAACTTGAATGTCATCGATCAGTGTCTGTTGCTTGCCTTTTGCTTGAATGTAAAGAACACCAATCCTGATCACGGTATCACTACGGAACAAATGGTGCCTTATGTCACTCGTGTATTAGAGAACGCCAATAACTGGATGGTCCATACCATGGGTCTGTTGCTACGGTCTCGTCTCGAATCCACCAAGAGTCGCACAGTAGAGAGATCAGCACTTCAATTACAGGCACTCGTGGATCAGGTGAAAGTAGAAGACTCGACCGTACAAGAACGTCTGGCTTATTTCTATGATCTGTTGTTACCTAGTAAATGGGAAATGGAACGCGAGCTGGCTCGCCGTTTTGTGTCTTTGGGTGTCATTCGTTCGGCTTTGGAGATATTCGAGCGTTTGGAGATGTGGGAAGATGTAATCTCTTGTTACCAAATGCTGGAACAGCCCGTCAAGGCAAAAGAAGTTCTCAAGACATTGATGGATGCTCAACCGGATTCACCGAAATATTGGTGTCTGTTGGGTGACTTGGAAGCTGAACCCAAGCATTGGTTGAAGTCTTGGGAACTGTCGAACCATCATTATGCACGTGCCATGCGTAGTTTGGGATCGTACTATTACAAACGACAAGAATACAAGGATGCTATTGAGTGTTACCAGAAAGCATTGAACATCAATCCGTTGTTTGAAGGATCATGGTATATACTCGGCTGTGCTGCCATGGTGGATGAGAATTGGGAAGTAGCTGCTAGAGCATTTCAACGTGTGGTGGCTTTGGATGATGATCAGCCTGAAGCATGGAATAATCTCGGTAGTATTTACATTAGAATGGGAAAAAAGACAGATGCCTTCTTGGCTTTCAAACATGCTACTAAGATGAAGTTTGACAACTGGAAGATGTGGCAGAATCTGCTGTTTGTATCGATTGATGTTGCTCAATTCGCAGATGCTATTTATGCTATGCAGAGAGTGGTTGAACTACGTTGGGAGAAATCTCGTGATGAAGCTGTAGATGTAGGTGTCTTGAGATTGATTGTGGAAAGTGTGATTCAGAACTGGAAAGATCTGAATGATAGAGATGGTGCTCGTCTGGCTCAACATGTACAGAGGTTGTTAGAGGAAGTCATTCTCAGTCGAATCACTCATTCACCAGATATCTGGATGGTCTGTACCAAGTTTTATTTATGGCAAAACAGGTATAAGGATGCTCTCGAGACTTCACTCAAAGCATATCGAGCTGTGATGCATGATCCTCGTATTGAAACTGAGGAGAGTGTGTTCGAGGATGTCACTACTGTCGCTCTTGAAACAGTGGATATGTATGAGAACTTGGGAGATAAGATAGTAGATGGTCAACCTGTATGTGCTGATTGGCGTTATCAGTCTCGTCAGATCATAAAGAGTTTGATGGGTAAAGCACGTTCTTCATTTGAAGATACTCCCACATATGAGCGATTAAAGGATAGATTAGAAGACTTGAAGAATGTATAATAGTTATAATAAAAAATAAACAATAGTTTTCATTTTATTCTTTTTTGAGTTTAGTATTTGTATCTTGTAATCTATATGAATCATCTCGATGAACAAGGTCTTCTTCTTCTCCTTCTTCTTCTTGTACTTTAGGTGCATTGGGGTCAAAGACTGGAGGATCAATTGGCTGTCCAAGAGCGTTGTAGCATGCCAATCCATGAGGACTGTTATTGTTATCTGGTGAACATAAGTGATTATTTATCAACTGTATATGGAACTATTCATGACTTTATATACCCTTTCTGTCAGCCAACTGTGCATTATCGGGCAAGTGTATCTTCCCGGGCCCACCTTTGATTCGAGTTCTCTGTTCATCTGTCAAAGGAGCTAGGTGTGGGCTCTTCTTCTGAGTGGTCTCACTCCTTTGTTCTGTATTGAAAGTACCAGGCATGACTTTTGAGTAATTGGTATTGTTACTGGACATGATTATAGTAAATAAAGGAAGATAGAGTAAAGAATATCACTCTTAAATAAAAAAATCCCCTAATAGATGATTCAATAGTGATATCATATGAGGTTGGTACTTGAATGATGCTTTTTATCTCTATTGGATGTGTACACATTAAATAGTTTCATTATCTTTTAACCCGATGTATTCTGATCAATATTAGTGCTACCCTCTCGACCATGGGTGAACTTCACCAAGAGGATTCCAACTTCAATAAAGACCTCTAGAAGCCATCAGTTCTTTAATAGGGACAAGATATATGAGCCAATAAAGAATAGATGTCGCAGCCGTATCTACTAAAACATCAAGCAGGAATGTGTATTTCTACTGGCCATGACTGGAACCATCCTGAAACATGGTGAGAGTGCCAGATATCCAGCAGATATGCTCAATTACATCTTTGTATATTCACAGTATTCAGACCCAGTGATTATTAACTATCTTCTAACGGCGGATGATTTGAATGGAACTAAAGACAGTCTTCTATTTTTAACACCCTATGACCAAAACACTTATATAAGAGATGATTGTAACAGTTTATATATATATGCTTTATTTATCTATGCACGGGCTTTTTCCTTGCCCTTATTTTTTCTAGGTTTGGGAGGCTCTACTTTGACTTCTTCCTTTTCTTCCACCTTCTCAAACTTCTCTCTTACTTTAGAATAATGAGCCAATTCAGTAGCTGATACACTAGGAATCAGTTCTTCCAGGGCTTTAATGAAATCCACTTCCTGTACTTGAACAATGATCTCCTCAGGTATCACCAGATGAGAAAGATAATATTGTACAGTGACAGGTTGGGGAAGATCCGATCTTTTTTCTTCATTCAGTTTTCGTACTTTCTCCTCAATAGAATCAGCTACACGGACCATAGCCTTCAACATGGCATCTGAACATAGAGCATAGAAATCAGCACCTGTATAATGGAATGGACAGCGATCAGCTACTTTTCTAAGATCTAAATCAGGATGAAGTCGGAATCTGATAGAAAAGATTAAATAAAAGGGTGTTTATAAGTATGTTCATGGTTAACTTACTTTCTTGTTAAAGCTTGAATGATTCTTAATTGAGATTCATGATCTTGACTCACACCCAAATACAGTAACTTATCAAATCTATTCTCTACTGGTCAATATCCCTGTTTGATTTCATTTACACCACATACCTTCCAGGACGCAACAATGCAGGATCAAGTAAATCAGGACGATTGGTAGCACCGATCACAAATACATCACCCGCTCCAGACTCACCTTCACCCATTCCATCTAATTCAGCCAACAACTGACTCACAATTCTATCCATCACACCTCCTGAATCACCCTTCTCACCACGCTTAGGAGCTACTGAATCAAGTTCATCAAAAAAGATCACACAAGGTTTGGCATCACGAGCCCTTTGGAACACACGGCGGACATTGGCTTCTGACTCACCAATATACATATTCAGAAGCTCAGGGCCCTTGACAGAGAAGAAATTCAGTGAACAGGAAGTAGCAATCGCTTTGGCCAGTAAGGTCTTTCCTGTACCAGGTGGACCATAGAGTAAGATACCACTTCGTTTTTTCAAGCCAGATCCAAACAGTTCTGGATGCTCCAAAGGTAACTGAATTGTATCTAAGATATCATCTTTCACATGGGCTAATCCACCCACATCGTCCCAAGTCACATTAGGAATCTATGGTTTTAATCAGTATACCAAAACTCATTTATGTTATTGTCTACTCTTACCTTGGGTGCACCAATGGAATCGGAATAACTGGCTCTTGCTTCTCCTAAAGCAGCATCAAAATCTGCTACTGTTAAAGTGATACCAGCAGCTAAAATATCATCTGCTGTGATACTAATGTTTTTTAACCTATTGCCAACCAATTCATCCGTCTCTTGATGTCTAAGAGAAAATGTAAATAAACAAATTCTAGAAAACGCGTTCACATATATATATGTATATCTTACATGCTCCGATCAATACGCTGCAGTGAGAGTACACCTGCTCTTCCAACCAAATCCACTAAATCTTTTGCAACCAAAGCTGCAGTCTGAGTAGCCAAATTTGCAAGTGATACATCTGGAGCCAGAGGACTATCATAGAGAAGATTTTCAATGATCTGTAGACGTGTTTTCTCATCTGGTGCAGTCATGGCAATCTCGTGTCGGAAACAAGATAATACACTGGATGGAAGTGTATCAATGTCACCAGTAGTAGCAATGACCATGACAGGGTATCCATTAGGATTATGTGTCAATTGATTGATACATTCCTGTAACACGGTAGCTAATAAAGGTTCTATAAAAACAGGTATAAGCAAAAACAAACTACCAAAGTATACACTGTATATCTCTTCTTACCTTGCCCTGATTCAACCACTGCACTCTTCTTAGCTAATCCTTCAATATGACCTATCAACATAATGCAAGGAGCAAGAGCAGCCACTTTATCAAACTTGGCACGTAAATGGACCTCTGTCTTCGCATCTGTATCAGACACGATATCATACACTGAAAATCCATAATAATGAACACCCAAATCCTCTGCCACCTCCCTCACCAATGTACTCTTTCCTCCTCCACGTGGACCATGAAACAACGCATTACAGGATAACTCGAAATCTCTACCGAGTGGATGAAGTGAAGAAGCCACTAACTCATGTATTTGATTGTACACTTCAGACTGCGATCGTTGAAAAGGTAGTTTCTCTGTAAAATCATAGTAATGTGAGATAGATCCTGTAGGCACACGAGAATACTCTACGCCTGTTTGAACCATTTGTGTTTTTGTGGGTACAATACGACGACCCATCCCTAAAAATCCATCCTCAAGTGGGCTGAGTCGAGCCACTTGGAAGTACACGATGGTTGTTGGCTTGGATGAATATACTTTAATGTCTTCGTCTGTAGGGTTGATTCTCGCGTCTTCTTCATTCAGTCCAATACCGATCACATCTCCTTTACATAAGATACGTTCTTTTTCTTCGAACCAGTGCTTGAGTGAGTCGAGAAACGAAGATTGTAAGTTCTTGTCCATGGAAGAAGGCGATGCCACACGAGCAATAGTGATTGCAGAGGCTACAGGAGGACCTTCAGTAGGTGGAGAATGGACACGCGTGACAGTCACTTTGGATTCTTCATTAGGTGGAAGGTCAAGGTTGAAGTATAAGGAAGGAGAAAGGTAGATCTTGTGCCTAGAGTGTTTTGTAAGATCTCAATTTTTACCTCTTCTTTTTCTTTTTCACTTACAGGCCATTGACATCGTCTATTCCATATACCTTACATAATCTTGATTTCTTGGGATTATTCGCACTGACTAATGCCCATTCTCCACTGAAAACTCCGCATCTCACCAAATCCTTCACATCCATAAACACTCGACTCTCCTCATCTTCCATAGTAGTGGGTGTAGGATAAAGGCGTGTCTCGGGCCATTTTTTCTTTAGGATCTCGGCATTGAATTCCTGAGGTTCGTTTATTGCTGGCATGGGAGTAGTTGGGTTGAGTAAGTTGAAGTGAGGTGAGAGAATAGAAGGTGGAGTGGTAGGTTGCTCCTCCTCCTCTTCTTCTGTGTCTTCTGATATATCAATAATCATAACTCTGGTATGTTCTGCACAGGAAATATAGCCTTGTTGTACAGGATGTGACATGAGTACTTCAAACGAATAGCCTTCATCAAGGTGTATTATGCCTTCTGAGCGTAGAATATGAACTGGGTCCTGAATAAGTTGTTGAGTCAATGCAGTATGGTCTAAGTAAAACATGAGTATATAGGTGACATGTGTGTGTGTATGTCCTAGTTATTTACTCTTTTGTGCATAGGCATAGGATGAACTACTTCTGGCACCCAATATCAATTCATCTAATTCTATCAGTTCAGTAGCCTTCAACTCTACAATACACGAACTATCTTCATCGTCCTCTTCTTCGTCTAAGCGATATAATGCATCAGAGCCATACACTGCCTTTAGGAGATGACCACTGGCATGGACTCCATTCTCCTGTTATTACAGAAGTAAATAAACAGTATCAACCCTTTCACACTCTCTTCACTTACTCCTTTTGCTGTAGGTCTGCAGTGAGCTATAAATGATGTGTTCTTTGATAATTTCTTGGACTGACTAATAGGTGTGGGAATAGCCAATGAAGGCACACTTATGGAAATAGCAATAGAGTCTAAAATAAAAAAAAGAGCATAAGTTGACAAGTGTTCCAGTGTCTTTGCAGTTCAATCCAAACCTTTAGTGTAGTCTTGGGGTATAAGTGAGTTCCATACGTCCTTTGTTACTTCAACATATTGGTTATTAGTCCCTGAGCATACTTTTAGGTTGACATGGAGTGTCATAGTAAAGGAATGGGTGATAATTTGTCATCACGAATAATTTGAGAGGTATAAAGATTCGACGGTGATTAAAATATGCAGTGCTTTTTTGCTATCGTGCCTATGTGGGGTTCGGCAAACAGAAGTTTACCGGGAGAGCTTATTCAAGTTCAGATGTCCGGGAGCTAAGATGATAATTGACAAAAGAGGATATACGCCAAAAAGTGAGTGTTTCATTATCTGTATTTGGTTTATAATATTCAATGAGGTTGAGGAATGGTCACTTGATATATGCATACAAATACCCTCTTTTTTCCCACTCTCTCTTATTCCTTCCTTTCTGACTACTCTACAAAACAATAACCACCAACTCACTCTACAATGCAACAGCCATCAATATCTCTATCAACATCAACATCCTCCTCTTTACATGCAAATAATATCAATATCTTGGTCTTCAAGCACATCAAATAAGCCCTTCTTTGTCATTCTACAGCTTAATAATTGGTAAGTCTCTACAGATGAGCAACCATAAAGTACTTTACTCACCTAATATATTCTGTCCTTTAGTCTTCTACTCACCAAAGCTTCACTTTCTCATTCACTTCTTGCTTGGCATATCTCTCTTCAGAAGGCCTCATATCTCCGTGTCCCTCTTCTTATTACTTAATCAGGTCCCTGTCTATATATAAATGCGTAGCGCTCTTCGTGCCATGGATGGTTACCCTAGTGTGATCTCCAACCTTATCAATGCTCCTAAGTAATTAGTAGTATTGTACCCGTATCGTTGCAAGTCGGGTTACAATCGCAACACTGGCCTGCCGACTAGGCATTTATGACACATCTTAATTTTATTTAATAAGAATGGACTCGTGCACCAAGGCAATGGTGGTGAATATAAGCAGTAAGTAGTCATCCAACTTATGATCATCCTTCTAATAGTAGTTTATTACCTAGTCTATTCAAGTATCCTCAATCAAAAGCAAGTCATCATCTCATCATCTCAAGTCTGAATTTACCTACTCTTCATATCAGTCAAAAGCTCATTCCATCTTACCCATATTATAATCTATTCTATTCCATACCATAATAAACATATCTAAATCTTCATCTATTATCTTCTTCTCATAAATAAAGTCTCTTTCATATCCAGTCATCTCTCCTGTCTCTACTCTTCTCATCACTGGCGTGATCTCTATCTCATCATTACCATAACCACCAACTTGTAAAGATATTGCGGGTCTTTATGTGTGCTTCACTGAGTAATAGGAATGGTGAGCATGAACGATCTAATGTGAGATGGTAGCCTAGTAACGCTAATTTCACCTATTTGGAACTGCCTGTTCAAGAAGTAATCATAGGTATCTGATGCTGTATATATATACATATGTTTAATGTTCTCTATAGTTCATACTGGGTGGGATCTTATCTTTTCATCCATTATCTGTCAAATAAAGGCAAGGTCGCTTATCTTATATATTAAATCTTATATATTAAAAAGTTAGCATATTCATTTAAAATCCTGATGTAGTATTACAATATCACCGATACGGGTATTTTACCTTAACGTCTCTATTTATTAAGGGAGACACTCCATAACGCAAATGAGAATGCCGAAGTAGCCATGAGAAGAGAAGATCTAATGATGAGAGGAGTGCATTTATCTTGATCACTATATAATAAATATATATTGCTGTGATTATCCAAATTAATCTTCCCTCAAACACTGTCATTTTGTGTGTACATCGACTGCAAAATCAAAAATACTCATTGCAATAAGACTAGAGAAATAGGCACAATCAGTTTTGGTCACCGATAAAATAGAGTGCAAACAAGTTACACCTTTATTAGTTTGGCTACAACCACTCCCCCTCTTTCAGATCGAGGAAATTCCAAACACAATTTCAAAACATCATCGAAGCATAAAGAAAAAACTATCCATATTTGTATTGAGGATTGCTCTTTATTATACTTGTATCCGAGATAAGAAGAGGATTCCAATATAAAGAAGTCTTTTGTCTGTAGGGCCATATCTCAGTACATTAGGTAATTGTTTTCATGAAATCAAATGAATTCCAGATATAAGTACACTTCTATACCATAATATACAAAAAGACGGTCAAGAGCTATACAGAACTGTCCGTTGACTGCCACAAGTAAAGCAGCTAAAATGGAAAATCATATACAAACTTATTAAGGGAACTTGCACATCGGTAGCATACCCTAGGCAGCCCAGCCCAATCACCAAGATAATAAATTGTAAAAAGTGGGCTATTCTTTTACATGCCTTTTTCCTAGTTTTTAATACCAGTGGAATCAGACTTAATTCCTTTTACTAATCATAAGCCTATCATGTACCGTATTCAATGTGTGGATTTCTATATCATACATTATAGCTCTATCCAGATGAATATAACTATGTTTACAATCTATTTACAATATGTACATACTACTTCACTGTGGACATACCCTTGTTACTCATTTATCGCGCACCTCTCTTCTATAAAAACTCAGATGATGCTGGCATTGAAGCATAATCATGAGATAATTACTATAAACGGAGCATATTTTGATCCGTCGTCGTTAATAACTAGTAGACCACACTTATTATCATCAATCAAACGAACTAGTCAAAAGAATAAACATATTGAACAGCATACACAATCTGTTTATTATTATCAATAGAATAGAAATGCCCTAATCACTTTTCACCTTGTACAGAATCAATGGATACTTCTAGTAATAAAAAATATCGTGGTTGTTTTATGCCTTTTTGGGATATCCAATTCGGAAAAACGTTAATTTTCTTCTTCTTCCTTATTAACCATTGTTAACATTATAGGTCTTATTGACATAGGCCAATAGCATTTTGAGCTCTTCCTGCCCTTTCTATATTTCAGTGTGAATGAGAGTATCAAATGAACCCATTTCTATAGCTATAGTAACTGTATCCATAGTGATTGTATCCATAGGCACTTTTATTTTCTTATCGATTCTCATCATGATATTATTATTGATCAAGTATAATCAACTGTTATCTCATTGGCCTGTTATTTAATTGAAGCAATGGATCAAATGGAAACATGAGTTTATTTCGAAAGAATTTTATGCCTCAGAAATACATACATTCGTATCTATTCAATGAATGTGTCTATGTTGTGTAACTGCCACAAACCTCGTGTGGCGGGTTATTCTGTGGTTGTACACAGATTCATCTCCGTTTCCCATTCTGAATACAATCGGGATGAACCGCTTTTTATTTGTAATCCACTCAAAAAAAAAGACTATAAATCCATATCCTATTTCTATAAACACCCAAACAATGACATAGGTATTATGAGCATGAGTTTATGTTTACCAGGGATTATATATACACACACACACACACACACGCACATATGTTTATCAGCCAAGAATATTCTGTAGATAAGCTCTTTTCTTACATGGATTCCTGAAGTTGAATATAGCACATTAGATACGATACAGCATATCCAATCATAGTATATAAGAGAGATAATGTGGGGTATATATAATATACTATGAATCCATACAGAGAACTTGACTATATATACACAGGTTAATCATAACCAAATCTATTTCTGCATAAATATCGGGTGGTAGAAAATGTTCTAATAATTAACAGAACAGAAATTGATTCGTTATATAATAGGTGCTATAACATCCAATAGATCTCCTACAGAAATACCAGAAGAAGCCATCCTTCTCCCGAACAGATGGAAATATTGAACAGAGTCCCCTATTCTGTATATCAGACATGGTTATTTATTATCTAATTGTGATCATCTGTTGATTGACAGAAATCAGAATTGAACGAACACAAACATCTTGTGTACTTCTCTCTAGCCATATAGAGTAATAGAAAACTATGTATCGACACACTCTTTGTTCAGACACCAAACACACCACAAATAAGGGAAATGAACTTATTAAGTGGCAATCCATCAATTCACCAACCGATTCCATCCTATAATAAACCAAAAAAGAAGAAGAGTGAGGGAATTCAAACACAAATAAAAGGAAGCTAAATAATACAACAGCAACTATCAAATGAGATGCCAAGGATAGAATGATTATTACTTAATCTAGTATTTACTTATCAAATAACTTCTTTGACATTTACCCAAAATAGAAGGGTAGAAGCAAGAGAAGTTCAAAATAGCGTAGGTATTTCCGACCCATTTCATATGGAGTTGGTATGCTGGTATCATTTTTTTTTTTCAATTTTTTTTTTTCAATCATAAATAGACCCTTCGACATCGACCTTCCTTCCTTCCTTCTCCTTTCCCCAACTCCATCCACCTGAATTTATATGAGTTTTGTTGAGAAACCTAATACCGACATCAAAGAGAAAGGGTCAAACTACCAAGCATCTAACTGTAAATAAATAGACCAGTGTATTTTACAACCATAGATAAACTTACTTCTTAATTCATTAGATGCAGACGATGAGACTTCAGAGTTTTTAGATATCAACCGTGAAAATGCTGGATCATCATTGATGGCCTATTTCAATGTTGTATGTGTGGTTGCAGGTTCCGGTATTCTCGGTCTTCCTATGGCCTTGAGACAAGGTGGTTGGATTGGTCTGTTCATTCTTGCCTTGGCATGTGCCATGTCCACCTACACAAGTATCATCATCATCAGATGTTTATACGCTAATGGCAAATACCGCTTAACAACCTACAAAGATATTGCTAATGAAGCTTTCGGAAGAGTCGGTGGCTGGGTCACTTTCTTCTTCAGCGCTTGGCTCTTATTGGGTGGTCCCGTCTTGTACTTGGTTCTCTCTGGTCAGAACATCAATCAAGTATGTAGAGGCACAGTGGCTGAAATTGGTAATACCCCCTGGATCATCATCTGTTGTGCTATCGTTGCTATCCCATTCATCTTTGTCAAGAGTATGAAGGAAGTTGCCTGGATTAGTGCTTTCGGTTTCGTTGCTATTATTATTGTCGTGGTTGTTGTACTGGTGATGTCTGCTATTGACAAACCCAATCAAGTCAATATCCATCACGATAGTGTCATCTGGGACATGTTTCCTATTGCTCTCAGTACAATCTCGTTCAGTTTCGGTGGTAACATCGTCTATCCTCACGTAGAAGCTTCTATGAAGACTCCTCAACATTGGGCTCGTGTATCTGCTGGTGGTCTCAGTTCTTGTGGTGCCATGTACTTTATTGTTGCTGTCTCTGGCTACTTGGTCTATGGTAGCAGTGTCGCAAGTCCTATCTATAACTCCTTGCCCGATGGTGCTGTCAAGATCTTTACCATTGTTGTGGTTACACTCAATGTTATGACCTCTGCTCCCATTTATGCTACCTCTTTTGCATTAGATATTGAAGAAATGTTCGATATCAGCGTGGATCGTTTTGGAAGAGTCAAGGAATTCATTATCCGTGCAACCATCCGTATTGCTATTATTGTCGTCATTTGTGTCATTGCCTGTGTTGTACCTCATTTCGATAGTTTGATGGCTCTCATTGGTGCCTTCGGTAACTGTACCTTGATCTTCATCTTCCCTGTTGCTTTCTACTTGAAATTGACTGGATGGCGCAACAAGCCTTGGTACGAATTATTGTTCTGTGCATTCGTTGTCTTGCTTGGTTTGGTCGGTCTTATCTTTGGTACTAAAGAAGCTATCGAAGGTTTGATTGCTGTCTTCTAAGCCAAGCTCATCTCTATTTCCCCCCCCCTTTTGTATATACATGTAATAGATTTATATTAAAAAAACAGACTTTTTTGTTTCCTTTTATTTCATTTTGTTTATCTCATCAATAACGATACCTCTTTACTCTTTGATGTGTAACCAAATCCATTTATATAAAAATAAAAATACGAAACAAATACGTATGGATTCTTATTGTTGAACCTTATTTTCCCTTATGTAAGACTTCGCTGATCCCAATGGTTGAGATTCGGGGAATTTATGTTAAATAACCCTTCTTTTCTTCTTTTTTTCCCTTTTTTCTATTGACTATTTTCCTTTTTCTTTTCATTCTTACATGTCCATCTTAACAGCATCTACATTGGAAGGTATGAACAATAGAAGAGTGCTTTAAACAATGATGATTGATCTCATCATTCTTTGTAGAGCGGGTATTAGATAAAGAGACCCATTTCATTGATGTCAACAGGGAGAATGGTGGATCATCTCTCAAGGCCTTTTTCAACATAGTCTGTATTGTGGCCGGAACAGGTATTTTGGGACTTCCCACTGCATTAAAGCAAGGTGGATGGATAGGTCTGTTTATTATATTCTTGACATGGTGGATGTCAAGTTATACGAGTATCATCCTGATCCGATGTCTTTATACAAATCAGAAATATAGGATGAACACATACAAAGATGTAGCCAAGGCAGCATTCGGAACACTGGGGGAATGGGTGTCTTTTGCTGGAAACTCTGTTCTCTTGATCGGTATTCCTGTACTCTATATTGTTCTCGGTGGAAACAATCTGAATGAGTTATGCCGGGGTACGGTGGGTGAAATAGGCACTCTTCCTTGGACACTGGTCTGTTGTGGTATTGTGGCCATTCCTATTCTTCGATTCAAGTCTCTGAAGGAGATGTCTTTATTGACCTCGGTAGGGTTCATCAATATTGTGGCAGTCTCGATCATCGTGTTAGTGATGGCGTGTCTTGATAGTCCCAATCAAGTGGATGTACATCGAGAACCTGTAATATGGGATATGTTCCCGATAGCATTCAGTACTATTGCCTTCAGTTTTGGAGGAAACGTCATTTATCCACATATGGAAGCATCTATGAAGAAACCTGAAGATTGGCCTAAAGTTACTCTCTTCGGCATGGGAACCTGTGTGGTCCTGTATCTTATTGTTGCTATTGCCGGATACCAAGTTTACGGAGATAAGGTATTAAGTCCTGTCTACAACTCCATTCCAGTTGGAGTGCCGCATACGATTATTTTGGTCATTATTATTATAAATGCATTAATATGTGCACCATTTCTCATGATATCACTTAGTTTGGATATAGAAGAAATGTGTGATATCACTGTGGAGCGCTTGGGGAAATACCGCGAATTTGTTACCCGTACCCTCCTTCGTATTGTCATATTGGTGATCGTGGGAGTTATTGCCTGTACAATTCCCAACTTTGGGGCATTAATGGCTCTTATGGGAGCACTCACCAACTGTACCTTGGTATTCATATTCCCCATAGCCTTTTATTTAAAACTGACTGGTCTCAGAAATAAGCCTTTCTATGAGTTAGCATGGTGCACCTTTATTGTTATTCTCGGTATCATTGGACTTATCTTTGGTACCAAGTCATCTATAGAAGAATTAATAAATGGAATCTAGAAAATACTTTATACCTACATAAATATAAAGAATTACTTTGAATGACTATAAGGATAGTATCAGCTACTCTTCACATAAAGGTGCACACCTGATGACGTTCACAGTGATGTATTACCAATGTCCTGAATGCCATAACTACATTATACTCTGGGATAGTGGGCACTTAGTCTGTCCTATTTGGATAGTGGGCACTTATGTCCTATTTGGATACTTATTGCTATATTTATTGCACTTTTTCTCACGTATTAGATAAGTAAATGGAGTGCTCTTATAGGGTGAACATAATGAGATTGTACAACCCAAAGAAGAAATAAAATTCACACACCTGAGATCCATTCAAATGTGCCAAGATAAGATCTTTGAAGCACAATGAATTCCTTAATAAGGAAAGTCGGGTATGAAAAAGTGAAAGTTTGAAAGTTTATTCATAGTGGGATGAGTGAGAATTCACCAGGAGGAAACAGGGTTTAACCTACAGCTGGAAGATCCAACCCAATTTCAGCTCAACAAGGGCTATCAATCGGGGAAATCATCAAATATCCGCTTATCTTGGAAGAATGAGTTTATTAAATATAAATAGTTTGTGTGTCTCCACAAGACTCTAAAGGAAAGAATGGACAAATATGTCAATTATAATAAACGTAAATTTAATGAGTGACTAGTGTGTAGATATTTCATCGTAAATGATTGTACATCATCATAAAGTGATAATGTGTACTCACAGATGTGTACTCAGAAATGTGTACACATGGATGTGTAATCATAGATGTGTACTCAGAGGATATGCCCTCACAGATATCCATTCATAGAAAGCCAGTCACAGATATCCACACTTACTGGATACACTTCCACTATTGCGCTGAAACTGCTGAATATTACCAAATAAACATTTCATGTGTGTGTAAAAAGAGCATCCTTCTGATTCCCGATTCCCGATTAAAAGTTATTGTGGGGAGGATAACATAGGAAAGTTATATATCTCAGTGTTATTCCTTAACATGTCATTTTATTCAATAAAAGAGTATCACCTGTTCATAGAACAAAACGTATCACACGTGCCAATCATTTTCTCAATAAACCCTTTATGTCAACACCAGTTGAATGAAAGGATCATTCGATCGATTGGTCTCCTGTTAAATGTGGAGTAAGTTCCACCATGTAAGTATTAATCCAAGGCATGAAGGGCAGTCAACCCAAATGAAGGCAGTGACTATGATTTGTTTCTTCAATTGGGATAGACACGGGTAGTTTATATCTATTTATATTGGTAATTAGCAAGAGTGCCTTTACTTGATCGTGTAACTGGAATAGCAATAACTGATGTTATAGGAATTAAATGAACTTAGGATAAATATGGATGATTTGGCCTTAATTGAAGGAAGTGATATCTGGCCATTCCAATATCCGCCCCCCTTTGGAGTGTATGAAGTTTATCTTTGTGTCTAAACCAGATCTCAGCTTGAGAATATTACACTGTATTGTATTCATATTTGATCGGTGTACAAATATCCATTAACAAATATCAACTTTTAGGATAAATCTACTCTTCGTGTGAACTGGTAGCATCTTCTAACCAATCACTGCATATTTCTTGGAATGGGGATGTACATTTATAAGGCTAAATATCATTTATTATTCTCAATGCAAACCCTCCCTATTCTTAGCATACACTCTATCCTGAATACATCCACCTTGTATCACATCACTTACCTGTCATGTGGATTGTGTTAATGCTCTTTTGCTTCAAATATATATAATAATAATGAAAAACTGCTCACTTTCAAACAACGTCCACTAAGTCACCCTACCTTAATGGATGACTTATTTCCTAATTTAATCTTTAGAGTATCAAAAAACAATACATAATTTGGTCTGTTTAGTATATGAAGCACAGAGATTGGTTCAAAACTCTTCCACTTCTCTAGTGACAATAATAACTCAATTCATCTCCGTTTGCTTTCTCGCTATGTTTCGTCAACAGATTCGACTAATCATATACCGAGAATCCACATTGACTCATTCTCGAGCATATCAATGTATGGATGAGAAGGATGAGTCAGTGGCATACTTCATGTTCAATGGATGATCACAATAATAATTAAAATATGATAAATATCATCTATAAACCTTATCTTGTGTGATAGATCTATCGAAAAGGCTATCTAAGATCGTCTAATTGACAGATTAGTTGCCATGGAGAAATATTTTTCATTGGAGTCTTCCATATTTAGTATTCTTAATGGGTTCTATTCAGAAATGAACTTCCGCAACTAGTATATAAAGGATGGAAAACATTCAATCCAATACAGGCTTATACTCACTTCTTTCAACTTATCTAACAAAAAGATATTTTAAGACTTTTCAATCAACCATTAAAAGCGCTTGAAATATCTGTCCTCTCTTTTAACCCCATTTTAAATTTTTATATACAAACATGAGTATCTCTGAAAAGAAAGAACAATACACTTCCTCCATCTCAAGTGGTAAGCATCAGAAACAATGATACTCTAAATGGACTGAATTCTTAACTCCTTTCTCTCTTTATTTTAGCTGAAAAAGAAGGTGAATATGCTAGTGAAGGCATTATCGATGTCAACCGTGAAAATGCTGGTACTTCCATGATGGCTTACTACAACGTCGTCTGTGTTGTTGCTGGTACCGGTACTCTGGGTCTTCCTTCTGCCCTCAAGATGGGTGGCTGGATCGGTCTCTTTATCTTGTTCTTATCCTGGACCATGTCTGTCTACACTGGTATTATCTTGATTCGATGCCTTTATGCCAACGGTAAACAACGTCTTACTACTTACAAGGAAGTAGCCACTTCTGCCTTTGGTCCTATTGGTGGTTGGGTCACCTTCTTCTTCAATGCTTGGATTCTTCTTGGTGCCCCTATTCTTTACATGGTTCTCTCTGGTGTCAATCTCAATCAACTCTGTGTAGGCACAGTAGCCGAAATCGGTGACACTCCATGGATCATCATCTCGTGTGCTATTGTTGCTATCCCCTTTGTACTTGTGAAGAGCATGAAAGAAGTCGCCTGGATGAGTGCTTTCGGTGCCCTTGCTACTCTTGTTGTTGTTGGTATTGTCATTGTAGTTGCAGGTATTGACAAGCCCAATCAAGTCAATATCCATCATGATGCTGTCATCTGGGAAATGTTCCCTATTGCTCTCAGTACCATTTCTTTCAGTTTCGGTGGTAATGTTGTCTATCCCCATGTTGAAGCATCCATGAAGAACCCTCAAAATTGGCCCAAGGTTGTTGGTGCTGGTCTCTCTACTTGTGCTGCTATGTACTTGGCCACTGCTGTTGCTGGTTACGTTGTCTATGGTAACACTGTTGTCAACCCAGTCTATAACTCTATCCCCGAAGGTGCTGCTCGTATTGTTGCTATTGTTGTGATCACCATCCACGTTTTGCTCGCTGCACCCATCTTGACTACCTCTTTCTCTCTTGATGTCGAAGAGATGTTGAACATTACTGTTGACCGTTTCGGTAAAGTCAAGGAATTCCTTATTCGTGCTGCTCTCCGTATCCTCATCATGTGTGTCATCGGTGTCATTGCATGCAGTGTCCCTAACTTCGGTGCTCTTATGTCTCTTATTGGTGCCTTCGCTAATTGTGCCCTTATCTTCATCTTCCCTGTTGTATTCTACCTCAAGTTAACTGGTATTCGCAACAAGCCCATTTATGAATTAGCCTGGTGTGCCCTTGTTGTTGTACTGGGTATTGTCGGCCTCATCTTCGGTACCAAATCAGCCATCCAAGAATTGATTGATGCCTTTAGTTAAACATTTCAGGCCAAATAACACCTCTTTTCCACCTTGTATATAAAACTTTACCCCTCCTATTTCCCTTATTTTTTATTATTATTTAATCACTTCTATTCCGTTTGAAAAACTTGTATGTTTCTTTCATTTTATACATTAATAAAGTTTAAATGGAAAAAATATATCCTCATTTTACCTATCGAAAATAACTATTCGTTATCCATTTCCATATTTGGAGGTTGCCATTGGAAACATGTACAACAAAGGGATCTTGTTACACCATTGTACATAGATCCCACTTATCATGTCGAGAGAGGGGGTCACACGTAGCATTTTTACACCCCACAACTCCCACACGGAGGAAGGGGAATATGTGGTGGGATGAGAATAATTCATCTTTTGATTTATACCGTATAGGGCGGACAAAAATGAAATGATTGGTTGAAGGGTGACCCTTAACATTGATCTTTTTTGTTTCCATTGGATATAGACAGCCCTATAATTAGATCAGTCTATACAAGACAATGGGATCAATCAAAAAGGTTTTCTAGCTAAGTTGTATATGGCAGTATTTGACACTAGTCTTTAATGATTTTAATTAGTATGGGAAACAATCCAGCTCCTCCTTCTTTGTGCATGTACCCTATGTGGTTGTATGTATCCACCATATCATTGGACAGTTTATTAATAGACACCCAAGACATTTACACGAATAAAGACACCTCTTCTTGGATCTCAAGTCATAGTTACTTAATAGGATTAACTACCGAGAGCTATCTTATCCCTAAAGAGGGAGGATCCTGGACTACATCTGACGTAACCATAACAACACCTATATCCTAGCAACTCATCAGTCATAGATACAAGAATCTTATCACATATTGAAATCAACCTCTCTGATTTTACAACCATACCAAATCATTACTGCAGTCATACAATCTTATTCTTCATGACAGTCATGATCTCCGTTGATTGGTTGGAAAAAAGGAAGAGAGGCTTACATCAGTTTCAATATAAAAGAATGATCTTTTTGTGTCTTTTTTTAATTGTTTGTGTTATGTTTATCCTTGTGTTCTAATAATGTGTTGTTATTTGTTTCTTTATGACTATTTACATCTATTTTTTTTTAAAAGTGATTAAAGTATTTTTTAAAAGGAGGAAATTATGAAAGAAGATAAAGAGTAAAAAAAATATAAAAAAGAAGCGAAAAAAAAACTTCTTTTTGGTAAATAAGAAAGAAATAATAAGTAAAAAAAAACAATAAGGAATCTCTAATATTGTTTACTATAAATGCTCTAAAAGAAAAGAAGAACAACAAAACAAATAAGAGGGGGATTAAGTTTAGAACCAACTGGTCTTGGTTTGATATTGTAAAGGTACACTGTTGTTGTTGTTGCTGTTGTTACTGTAAGAAGGACTGCTGTTGTTGTTATAAGGGCGAGTAGAACCTCCCAAAGAAGGGAATCCACTATCACGAGGAGCAGGGGCAGAGTATTCGGATTTTCTGTAATCTCTACCACCGAATGATGATCCACCACGTCCACGGCCACGACCACGACCACTGAAAGAACGGGTTTCTCTGGCAATAGATTCTAAGAAAGAGGGGATCTCTTGATTGGCTTCTTCCAAGATATTGATGAGATCACTCACAATGTTCTTGTTGTTACGGTTGAAGAAAGCAGTAGCTAAACCAGTGTTACCGGCACGACCAGTACGACCAATACGATGAACATAATCATCGATATCAGTGGGTAAATCATAAGAAATAACATGAGATACATTAGCAATATCTAAACCACGAGCAGCAACAGCAGTGGCCACCATGATGGGAGTACGGCCAGTCTTGAATGAGTCAAGGGCACGTTCACGTTCACGTTGAGTACGGTCACCGTGAATGGCAGTAGCAGGGAATTGATGATCCAGTAAGAATTCAGAGAGGGAATCGGCCATACGCTTGGTTTCAACAAAGATCAGACAGAGACCAGTAGATTCATTGGAATGGAGGATATCAAGTAACACTGAACGCTTATCTTCATCTTCGACATATTCCACCTTTTGGGTGATGTTCTCAGAAGTAGAACCAACACGACCAACAGACAAGAAGATATAGTCCTTCAAGAAATCACGGGCCAAATACTGGATGTCTCTGGGGAAAGTGGCAGAGAACATAAGAGTGAGACGATCTTGAACAGCAGGCATATCTTCCTTTTCAACAATACGTCTAATCTGAGGTTCGAAACCCATATCCAACATACGATCTGCTTCATCCAACACCAAGAAACGGACAAGAGAGAGGGAGATACGAGCTCTTTCGATCAAATCAACCAAACGACCAGGAGTAGCCACCAACAAATCACAACCACGGTCGATGTTACGGATTTGAGAACCGATATCAGCACCACCATAGACCACAGCAGGCTTCACCCAAGAACGATAAGCGAACTTCCTGGCTTCATCATAGATCTGAGACACCAATTCACGAGTGGGAGCCAAGATAAGGACTTGGGGTTGAGCTTTACGAGTACGATGAGCGCGAGATTCGTCTTCAGGGACATAAATAGGACCCTTAGAGAAGAGTTCTGAGAAGACAGGGAATAAGAAACCACCTGTTTTACCAGAACCAGTTTGGGCACAAGCCATCAAATCTCTACCAGCGTCAACAATAGGAATAGAGTACTTCTGTACTGGAGTAGGAGTGGTGTACCTAGCCAATTCGATGTTGCTCAACAAATGAGCATCCAAAGGGGGTGATGTGAAGGTAGTGATAGGCTCAGGACATTCATGACCACTTGCTTCGACAGGAATATCGTCGTACCTTTCGAAGTTGATACCAGTGTGCTGAGTAATAGAGTCATCAGCAGTACCAAAGAGATCTTTCTCAACACGGGGGTTACGAGTACCTATGTGATGGACATTGTCTTTCCAATAACCTTGGCTTTCATCACGACGTTGATATGTGGCATCAGGGCGGTTGTTACGGTAACCACCACCATAGGAACCACGTTCATAGAAGTCACTACGACCTCCTCCTCCACCATTGTATCTACCACCTCTATCACCACCATAACCACGAGCAGGCATATCGGAATAAGAAGAGTTCCAGCCTTGTCTTTCACCGGAAGCACGGGGAGTGGTATTGCTTCCATTCCAGTCATTCCATCCGGTGTTTCGGGGAGCAGGAGCAGGAGATGAGTTCACTGGTGCACTGCTTTTATTAACAGAACGATCATCTTGAGTCATTTGACTATTTCTTAAATGAGGGGGTACATAACGAGAGGCAGGTTTGGAATTATTCATGCTCATACCAGCTATTAAGAGAGAAACTGAGGTTAACAACACATACACATACACACACACACACAATAACACACATACCAAATTGCTGATCTAAGCTTCCATTGTTTGATGTTCCATTGTTCATAGTCTTTTTGAAAAAAAATTAAAAAAAGGGGAGTAAAAAAATAGAAAAGAGAAAAATATTATAGAAAAGGCTTATTTTTATTTCCCTTTAATTGTTTTTCCAACTTTTTTTAGGGGGAAAACAAGGGGGAAAGTCCGAAGCTGATTTCATTTGATTTGTTCGACCAACAGAAAAGAAAAAAAAATTTTGTAGGATCTGCTGCGCCACAAAAAGAGAGAGATCATTGTTATGGCAACCAAACAACAATAACAACAACAGATTAAAAGAGAGAACAGAAGTGGTCTTTCTATTCTTGATATGGCTACATAGAGGATATTGAATTGAAGTTTAAGCCATACTTCATAACTGAACATCTTTTTACCCTACGTAATGGTGCCTATAACATGATTAGGTAGAGAATAAACTCCGCAATGGATCTATTTTAGATTATCTTCCAATAAGGTGTTATCCAAGTTGAAGAGTAATGGATTAGAGAGGAGACATGGGAGATTCATGCATTGACAATGAAGAGACAAGGAAGCAGACATCCAAACAATGTGTAGACTTTATTTTACCATGGAAACAAAAGGGATGCCAATTGTAGCCATGGAAACAAATGGCTCTGATTGGATCCCCTTTTTTGTTACCAATAAACAAAGAAATACACTTCAATAGGTTATGATTCAACTTCATTGACTATTCTACACCCTCATTACATCATTTACTTCGGTTGGGAAAATAATATTTAAAGAAGACGGAACATCCTATTGATCTGATCCCAAAATACCCCGCCTTTTTTTGTTTATTTGACTGTGCACAGACACTCATTTAAATAAGTTCCAGCCAAAATGATAAAGTCAGTTCCACCATCATAGAAGGTATTGTCTTGAGTGAATACCGTGTGATTCCTTTATTAGCAAATCCATGCAAGGGCTCTTTCCCTGATTCTAGTATAAGATGGCCATCTATTTCTTGTGGCAGAGTGACATGCTTAGTCATTGATTTCAATCGATGCACAAAATTAGTATTCAGGGATCTCATTTGGATATGACATATCACTTGAAATTCACCTTCCACATGACTATAGATTGAAGAGAGGATGAGAAAGAATAAGAAGATAGAGAAGAAGGAAGTATTTATAGCTATTACAATGAGAATGATGTACGTGGATGTGCAGCACTGATACCTTTGGCTACTCTCTTCATTGTACCAGAATCAGTCTGTACTGGATTATCTGCTGTCTTGATCTTCAGTGTATAATCATAGTCTATAAAGGGAAAAGAGATGTAAGAAGGAAGAGAAAAGAAGAGATGATTGGAGTTCTTACTTACTCTTGGATGACATGGAATTGGCTACTTGAAGGACTAGGAAAGAGTTCAATAACAGGAGTTTGCTTGTGTTATTCTATCTCTACTATTTACCTCGACAATGAAGTACCATCTTCTGTTGTTGTTTCTGACTGACTATTTCGTCTAATTTGATCTTCAATGGAATACTATCCTCTATTGACACTATAGACACACGTTTCTTCTTATTCAAATGAACATGGTCTGTGGGTAATTTAGGTAAGGCCCGATGAGCAAGATAATCTTGTGTCATAATATGTGATAAATCAGGCACAGTGCTTGATCTCTTGGGTGTGTCATCTTTCAATAACAATTGACTCCAGATTCTTTTGATTTGATAAGGTTGTGGAGCCATAAAGGGTGTCACTGTGTTCAGCTTCTTATTGGACATGGTGTTTGAAATAAACAAAGATGGAGAGAAAAGGAAAAAAGAAGGGGGAGGATTGCTTTATTATTAATCTAAATATTAACTAACTATTTGGTTGTAGGCTGGATTACAGTCCACAGTAACATCTTTTACGTATGCAGAAAGAACTTCATGTGCTCTCCACTAAAATAAGTCAAGTCAGTTAAAGTTATTGTATTTAAATAGAGATAGATACTTTACATCAATAGGTCCGTGTGACCATGCAGCAATGCCTGGCTGATAACTTCCATCCCATAATCCAATTTGGATACGTCTAATGTGTAAAATATGAGTAAACAAACAATAAGAAATGGCATGATTCTTACGCTGGTTGTGTTGGAAATTTACAGACACCAGCAGTATTACAAGTATCCGACTTCAATTTGGTTCTAACCAACTTATCATCCACAAGCCATTGAATCTTATCAGGTTGCCTATGTTCAAGAGTAAATAAAACAAATGTGTGTGTATGCTTATTCTCTTTATTTTACCAGACAATGGTGTACTTGTGGAATTCTTTATCAGTAGATCCTGATACATTATGGATACCCCCATTCACCATATATTCCATATGCTGACCCCAGAAATAATTTGTTCTGAATATGAAGTGTTATAAGGAATGTTATCCATGTTATCACACACACACACACACACACACTTACTGAACATGATCTGTATCACCCCCGATGAACTCAAAATCAATCTCATCACCATCATCTGCAATCAGAATAAAGGCGGTAACCACACCTCCTTCACTTGCAACACGTAATCGTGCAGACACAGTGCCAAATTTGATATAAGTAGTCGAATTCAATGTGGGTCCTCGACCACCATGTAAATTATAAGGGAAATCTAACAGTACACTGATCAGAAATTTTCCTCTTCATCATTTGCATATTACTTACTGTCTATATCGACTAATCGGACAAATCTTTCAGGAGGTAATAAGTTCAATTGAAGGTCTTCATTGGTCAAGTCATAAGTATCATGCATACTGTTCTCTACTTGCCATCCTCGCATGTTACTAATGAATGTGGTACGGTAATTATGACACATAGGTCGATCGCTATTGCTCATTGAGTAACCGGTGTTCTGTGCCACATGATCCACTCTAGGCCGAACAGGTGTGTCATGAGCACTTACTGTGAGTGCCATCCATACTGCAAAAAGGAAGAATAACATCATGTTTTGGAATGAAAGAGAGAGAGAGAGAGGAGAATTAGAATGAACATAAAAATGGTATACGGATATTATTTATTCTAACTTGGTCGATTTTATTATTTATTCTGCACTTATATCATTCAAAAAGCCATATGCTACGTACTGTATCCCGGCTCAAGGAAATTATCCGATGTAATTTCAATGAAAGATAGAAAAAACACAGTGTCTCTACTCATACCTCAAATGATGAAGATAATGAAGAATTCAATATGCTGAATAAATGAATGAAGGTATCTCTTGAGTGGATCACAGCTTAGAAAAAGCATTTACAGCACCTGACAAAAAAAAAGAGCCGTGACTTTGAAAAGATTCTTGTTCTTTACCTTGCGTTAAAGCAAATCACATCTTTGTTGTACAGATCACTGGTCAAAAACGACAGTAGACAATGTTGATAACAAAAAAGTTAAGATGAAACTTGAGGGACGACAACAATGGCTGGCATATTTTTGTTATTAGATCATGTTTCTCAAAGTGATAGCACAAAACATCTACGAAGATGATTAGGAGAGGAGCCTAATGGACAACACCAACAGGAAGATGCATTGCTTGCTGGTGAAGTCATTGTTACTAGAACATAAACACCTCTACAGTGTATTTACAAGCTCCTTATTCCTTTTAGTGCTCATAGAATAGACGTACCCGGCAATTTATTCAATTGACCCAACACTTGAAACAGTCAACTTCTGTTGATTGTGTTCATTTCTATTACAGAAAATTTGTATGTGATTGACAGCTCTATGAGAGCAGGGAGACAAAGTTTTCTCGTCGCTGTTGAGCAAAGCCTTATCCCCCCTATGTTTGCTTGCTGAGTATTCCACAGCCATATATCGCTTTATCCTCGTACACAATAATCAGATAACACCCTTTTTACAATATAAATAGATACTTTTCAATATATATATATAGACGCCTGTTTATTGTTTGGAGACCAAGAATGCGCATAGATAAATAAAATATACTAATTTGAACATAAAGAATAAAAAAGGAAACTTTGACTGTCTATAAGTACTACATCAACATCCCCGCTAAAAGAAAGATAGGGTAAGAAAAGCATTATTCGCCCATTGAACATAATTAAAGAGCAGGAAAGGGGGGGCAGACCACATGGGCAAGTTAGAAGTAACATCCCTAACTAAGTCAAAGTAATGTTTTATTCTGTTTTAAAATAGGAAGCAATCGTCTTTGGCTTCTTCTTGATTGAATTCACCTAGAAATGCCTTTGTTAAAAAAGATAAAGAATCAACAGAATATAAGCCACTTACCTTGAACTTCTCTAATACCTTCAATGCCTTCTTTAGTCCAGTAGGAATAGGAGATGTTTTCAGTTCCGCCAATGTCACCCATTTGATGGACTTGTTCTGCACAATGAGATCATTCTTGTACTGTATCCATTCAATGTGGTATACTTTCCTTATATGGGAAAATAAATGAATAACATTGCCTAGATCCACTCTTGTTATCGCATCCTTCAGCTCTATTTGGTAACGTGTTCTTAGATATTCAGTTGATTGATCGACTTTGTTGATGGGAGATTCGAGTTCTAGGCTTGGAAATTCCCATAGACCAGCCAATAATCCTAAGGAGAGAGGATGAGTCTAAAGTGTATGTATCTTCTCTTTTCACTTTACCGGTTTCTGGTCTCTTTGATAGCAAATAGTACGACTCATTGTCCTTGATACACTCAACAATGCTCACAGCACATTCTATTACATACATTGTAAATAAGCTGTGACTCTTATTAATCATCATACCTTCATCCCGAGGTGGTTTCTTTTCTACTTTTAAAGGGTATCTAATAAATGAACAGAGTTACACTTACACTTAATTTATATCTCTAAATTAAAACTTATTTACCTTGTTACTCGATAGGTTTCTTCTGCCTGTACTAGGTCGGACTGTAATTCATGACAAGTAGAGCATCCTTAATAACAAATATTGAGTACCTTATAATACTTAATAAACACAATCAACAGATAACTCACCATGATGACTCGTTGATCTCTTTCTCTTCTTTTTACTGAGTGTTTTAAATACACCTAATTGCTTATAAGCTATACAATGTGTCTGAACAGGACATTCATCACACTTTGGATTTTGAGGAGTACAGATCTGAGCACCCAGTTCCATGATGGCTTGATTGAAATCACCAGGTGCTGAACAAGGTACCAAAGAGGCTGCAATCTCCCTAAAAATTGAAATTAGAGTGGGGGGGTAAGGGGGCATACATCAGTTTTATTTTTCTTCTTCATCTTACCAAAATAAATCCACGGTTTTTGCCTTTTTAGGGTCCCCGTGGATGGCCCTTGTTCTGGCAAGAACTCGGATCACATTTCCATCCACTACAGGTACTTGTTCATGGTAAACAATAGAAGCAATGGCACCTGCTGTGTATCTCCCTACACCAGGTATATGTGCTTGTAGATCTTTGGCATTATCAGGTAATAATCCATCGAATTCAGACACTATCTTTCTGGCTCCTTCCCATAATCTCCGTGCTCGGGAATAATAGCCTAATCCAGCCCACAATGTATTCACTTGTTCAATGTCTGCTTTTGCCAGGTCATCAATGGTAGGGAATTTGTTTATCCATCGATGGTAATAATCAATGACAGTAGCCACTTGTGTCTTTTAATAGATGACAGTTTAGAAAGAAAAAGATATGAAGTATGGTTGATTGTACCTGTTGAAGCATGATCTCACTCACCCAGACTAAAAAAAAGAAGATTGAGTCATAAAGAGAGGTTAAAAAGAGATAGGATGTACCTTCATAAGCTCTCTGACCTAATGCCTAATTTATCATCAATGAGTACACAGCATAGACTCATACAGTCACTAACACATTTATTTATATGATTACTCTTCTCTCTCTATCCAGAGAATCCTTTCTCCAAGGCATCGTTGTTCTCTTTTCTCGGTGATACCATTCTAATAATTGAAGTGGGAACTCATGTCGTTCCTCATTCGACATGCTATGGTAATCACTCTTATGCCATAATCTGTTACTCTTTACACATTCCTCAATGTCAAGTAAAGTAGGTCCCAGACCTTTATTCATTTTTGTTATATATAAATAGAAGATAAATAATTAAATAAAATATAAAAAAAAAACTTTTTTCTCTGCCTGCCCCCCCCCTCCCTCCTGTTTATTTAATGACTTGAACCGGATCATCCACTCCAAATCGTTTCTTCTTGACTGGATCGGTGTTTGCCCTTAATAAATGCTTTTCTTGTTGATTGGATGTGATGCTTTGGTGTCTATACCTTGTAGGTGTGGATCGGAATAAGTGGAATTGATGTTGATGTTCAATAAGGAAATAGATGACTTGTTGTGATAGTTTATAGTGGGTGGGATTCATGACATGTTCTGTGTTGAGTATGAGACCAGGTGTGAAAACAGAGGCTAATGAGAGTGAAGTCATTTTGGTGTATTCAGAGTACTTGCTGAATAATGAGATAAGGTCTAGTAAGTAGAATAATAAGTATTGGTTGTCTAGAGGTAATTGATTGATGAGTGCTTGAATCGCCTTTGTCTTATCCACTGTAGAGAGTGAATCTGATGCTATAGAGAAAGAACAGTGAGCATAGAGTATAGGATAGATCTCTACTCTTACCAATGATGTTTCTAAATGGATCATACAGGTGATTGACGATGACAGGCTCAGGTAGATAACATAGATATCGTCGTAGGATATTGGCAGCATCATGCACTGTGTATCCTTCCCAGCTTAATCCTTTCCCATAATCTGGTGATGAATTGAAAGAGTGTTGTAATTCACCCAATCTTCTGGCACTGTTTAAAATGAGTAAGGGGGATATAAGGAGGAAGATGAACTTACTTTCCACTCTTTCGAAACACACCTTCCACATAGAGACCTGATTTCAGCCATTAGTATAGAAACATCCTACATATGCTTATCTACCTTGATCTTTCAAATAGGCTCCACATTTGGCAACAATGATAGGAATAGATCCAATAATGGTCTCTTTTGTCTCATAAGCAATGGAGATATGTGCAATATGTAGACTATCTGTCAACGATACCCCGAATACTGTATAAACAGGATTTATTGAATATGGAATTGACAACATCTACCCTCGATATCTTACATCTGTTTTACCTGTGGGCTTATTCTTCTTATTCAGTACCTTCCTTAACCATGTCTTTAGTGAACTATTATACTCTTCATGATTCATTTGAGTTGAATTAAAGAAAAGAAGGAAAAAGGGAAAGGGGATACAACTTGTCTTTTATATAAGAATAGTCTGTGTTCCCTTGAAATCCCTTCAATTTAGAGGCAATAAAGGGTAACTTGATATAGAGTGAAATTAAAATTTATTTATTTATTTTATCTATTTCTCTCTCTCTCTCTCTCTCTCTCTTTCTCTCTCACCCATTCTCACTCTCTCTTTTGTGTGTGTGTGTGTGTGTGTGTGTTTGTGTGTTTGTTTCTCTCTCTATAGGCTTATCTCTTTATTTACACTTTTTCTTTCTTATTCAACAGTTATGGATGCTCCTTCCATCCTTCAAGGAAAACAAGACCCTACATTCCCATTATTCCAACCCACTTATTTCCACTCAACACTCGAACCTGAATCACTTGAAGATTACGACTTCGAGTCTGCACCCATGACAACCAGAACCATGACAACCACCACCACCAACACCACCATCACTATGAACCCATACGAAGATGATCCCCAGTCATCGAGTGTGACATCTATCGTCACCAGCAGTACTGTGCCTATTCTCAAAAAGAAGAAGCGACCTGTCTCTGTACCTGTCCGTACACCCACTATCATCACCGAATCCAATGACCCCGAGACATTTAACATGAAGACGATGAATCCACCTGTAGATACCAGTCCGACATTGACTTCACCTACTGTCATCAAGCGACATCTTCGTAACTACCAGATATTCCCGGGAAGAACCAGGTTTCTGTGTCATGGGCGGTTAGTGACCAGTAAGGATTATTTGATATTCATGGTGGGTAATATCCTGTTATTGGCACCTGCTGTTCTCTATGGTTACTTCACGTGAGTTGGTAGATTGATGTATCCATTCCAAGTGGATTAAAGAGGAATTCATCTTCTCTTTCTTAGGTGTCCTTTCTTATGGAAATCAGTCCATCCTGCACTTCCTATTGTATTTGTCTACCTATTTATTTTATGCTTTGTATCCATGTTAAAGACATCATGGACAGATCCAGGAGTAAAGTATCAAGAGTGATAGGTACACTCTATAGGCTTACCTTCCTTCTTTTCCCTTAGATTATACCTCGAAATTTAGACCCTAATCCATTAGTCGAAGAAGACACATGCTCTGAAATGTATGCTACTTCTGACTGGCAAGATACCCCAGCTAAGGAGATTGTGATTAAGGATACACGATGGTCATTGAAATACTGCAATACCTGTCGTATATACAGACCACCCAGAGCCAGCCACTGTAAACAGTGTGATAATTGTGTTGGTAAATAAACAAAGTGTAAAAAGGAAGCATGTGATTCACCCACTTTTCTATTTCTACTAGAATTTGAAGATCATCATTGCATTTGGTTGAACAATTGTATCGGAAAACGAAATTATCGATCCTTCTTCACGTTTATTCTATCAGCTGCCCTGATCTGTATTTATGTGGTGTCTACATCAGTCTATGAACTGCTCTATATCCACCAACACCACACACCACCTGCTGATTTCATTACTGTATTCAATGAGGCCCCCTTTGCATTCATCCTGGCCATCTATTGTTTCATTCTGCTATGGATGGTGGGTGGATTGACACTCTATCACTGTACATTGATCCTACGAGGAGTGACCACGCATGAACAAGTAAAGAAATCTATTGATATTCTCTATGTCTTGTTCATCTCTTCTTTCTTTAGTTACGAGCTGAATTTATGCAGATGCAGTACCCTTCTTTAGGTGCCAATCCTTATAACAAGAACAGTCCATTTAAGAACATGATACAGGTATTGTGCCAACCACAGCCAAAGAGGTAAAAGAGATATAAAGAGAGCGTATCCATAGAAAGAGTCTTACCTTTACTTTAGTTATTTACGCCGTCGTAAATTGGCTGATCCCATTCTAGCATAGAGAATGCATAGAGTGAAGTACTTGTAATACCAAAATGTACTTTTATCAAGTTTATTATTATTATTATAATGATCATTATCTAAAAAAGGAAATAAAAAGAGGGGTTTCTTTTCCCTCTCCCTTTATAATATGCATTCTCTTTTTGTATGGAAAGGAGAGGAGATTGAAATAAACATAAAGTGTGGGGTAATAAGAAGAAGGGGAACATAAAAGGGGGGCATAAATAAAGAAAAGAATGGGAAGTTATAAATAAGTAGTCAATAGTAAATGATCACTCTTGATGGATGGAGACTGTTGAGGGATCACCATATAATCATTCTGTATTACATCCAGTTCTTGGCCACTGAAGTTCATGGTGGGTGAAGAATGAGTGGAAGTGGTGGTGGTAGAGCAGGAAGAGTCTTGGTAATAAGGCCACGATGGATACTGTATGTCTTCATTCATTGGATGATAGCCTGCTTGGTCAGGGGCACGTAGAGTGACAGGTAAGAACGGTGTGTTGGTTTCTTTTTTCTGTGGGGTCATCAGTTTCTTCTTGTTGTTCTTCTTGATACGTGGCTTTCCTTCTAATTCCTGTAGTCTCTTCTCCATCTGTAGGGTATTCTGTCTTAATTCTTTGTTCTGTTGGCGTAATTGGTCTAATTCGAGCTTCCATTCATCCATCATCTTGGACTTGATTTCGAGGTCTTTGATGTATTTATCTTTACGTTGACGAAATGCTCGTTGGGCTGCCCTATTTTGAGCGGCTCTTTTGGAGGGTATCACGGAGCGTGTGCTGTTTGTTGCTGTATAGAGTTGATTATGGGATGATTTGATAAGTCCTTTTGGATGTGAAGCGGAAACTGTAGGAGCTGGTTGACAAATACCGTTATTAATATCGTCGGAATCTAAATAATTTTTTAGTGTGTGATTCCACACAGTAGAGAATAGAATAATCATCATAATGGGTAATCATAGTAATAGCATGAATAATATGAGTAAGATAGATACACACATAAATAGATAATAGGGTATTATATAAAGTCAGGTTAGAATAATCACCATAGCAATAAAAAGAAGAAACATAAATTAATGGGACCAGATAAGTTAGTTACTGTGTTACATATTATATTCCCAACTTCTTTCGTTACCTGGATACCAGTGAGAATCCGATGATTGATTCGATATAGTTAAACGATCATGATTCGGGGCTTACAAATAGAACATATAAATTAGCCATTTTGAGCTGCTTATCGATTAAGTAATAAGAAGTGTGTACATGCATGTATAGAACAAACACAAGGAGTAGGTGTATATAGACTCACATACACACACACACTTATACAGGCATAGATACTCTACCTTTTAGTGAGTGTTCCCATGGATAATCTGCTGAATGGACAGACTCATTTGAGTGGTAGGATGAATTGGGTGAATACATAGCAATCAGTAGAGAGTGAGATAGGATAGAGAAAAGAAAAGTAAATAAGAAGAGAATGAAAGGGGATTGAGATAAGCTCTTATTATATATATAATGTTGTGTTGTATTGAATTCTAATATTCCCCAATTAGGATAATGCGGGGAAATACGAACGATAAACAATAAAAGAAGAGGAAAAATAACTTAAGTGACGTGTAAATAGACACTAATAGATCCACTTGGTTACACATGTAACTGTTAACTCTATTAGTGTAAAAAAGGGTAGCTAGGTAACGCTAATTTCCATTTATGGAAAGCACCCCCCATTGTCAATTCATCATTTAGGGTGCAGAAAATAGATAAATAAGGGACTCATTAAGTGGACATTATGCAATAAATAAATATATTCTTCTGAATCACACTCCCTAATGACCCATAAATATAAAAATCACCTTATAAGCTGCTTCTTGTTCCCATCACATAAACACATTGGAGTTATAGCATAATATCAATCAATTCATCATCATCATCTTCCTCTTCTTCATGAAGTATCACTTGATTGGATAAAGAGGATGAAGATGACTGTTGATGAGTGATTGTTTTATTATCAATAACATCTAAATCCATTTCTTCATCTCCAAACAACAACACAGTGTCCTCCAACATCTTCTTCTTCTGAATACCCAGTCTCTTCTGTGTCTTTCTCTTCTTTGGTTTCAACTGTACCGGGTTCTTCTCTTTCTTCTTCTGCATCTTCTTATGATGATATTGATTCCTCTTCTTTTTCTTCTTGTTCTCGAACTCAGGGTGAGACACATTCAATGTGGATGTTAATGGGGTATAATCAGTTCCATCGACGACATGGCCCCCTATTGCTGTTTGATGTTTGGTCTTCTTCAGTGATGCTTTGGTAGAAAGGGAATTATCATCAGTGAATGTGTCATTCTCAGTGAAGGTATAGTCATCAGTGAAGGTATAGTCATCAGTGAAGGTATAGTCATCAGTGAAGGTATAATCATCAATGGTAGATGTGGCAGTAGGAGAACCATATTCTTTGAAAGAAGTATAACCATCTGTGCATACATCCTCTGTATATGTCTCATCAGTGTATCCTCCATCTGTAAATATCTCCCCTGCAAATACCTTCTCTACATCACTCGGAGAATAGTCTGTCAATCGAACACAAGGCCCTCCTTCTTGTTCCCTTAAACACGCTTTCACATACAATAATATGCGCCTCAACTGATCCATATCGAGCTTATTCAAATCAATCTCAACTTCATCCTCTTCATCTGAATGCTGTTGGGATATAATAGTCAGAATACCAGGCAACTTGTCTGGATCCAGGTGATGTGTGATCTTATCCAACAAGAGTGTCTCCAGTTCTTTCCTATCCATCTGATCCTCATCCACTGAATATCCAACGGAGGAAGACGAACAAGAAGAAGGAAGGTCTTGTGACTGAAGTAAATAAGATGGTTCAATAGTTGCTGGATAATTTGACATATCACTTGTCACTATAATTTAGAGTGTGAATAAGGAGATCAAACCATCCAGTCTATCCCTTACTATAGTCATATAACAATGTAATGTCAAGGTCATTCTGTCCATACTGCAGACTGTAATAGTCTTCTGGTGTATCTGAATACATCATATCCTGTGTCCATACTTGACTGGGCTGTCTTATTGAAATTCGATATCATTTGATATTTCTCATATAAAGAAAAAGAAACGTGTTTCCTTCTTACCTTAACATAGGGAACTGGCCTGTTGAAACAGTAAATAATTTACCCTAATTAAAAAAAAAAATTTCTCTCTCTTTGTTATGATCATGACTGTCAATTAACAACAGAGAGAACAACCAAAAATAACAGCAAGTGTAACCAGGGATAAGGAATGAGCAAAAAAGGATGTTTGTGCGTTAATTATAGTTTGAGAGAGATGGCTAAACGTTATGGCTTGTTCAATTAATCCCCACGTTCAATTTGGGTTTGATCATGTACTTTATTCACACACAAAATATGGAGTGATGTATTCAGAGGAGAATATCATGTGACATTGCCTATCTGTTAGAAAAAGATAGACTTCCTCATACAGACAGAATATAGAAATAGGCAATCCATACTCCTTTTCTTTCTCATATCAATAAAAACCACTTTTCAATGGGAATAAAAGGGTAAAAGATCTCCAACTAAAGAGATTGGGGGTTTGCATTGATCTCAGTAGTGTTACTCCAGGTTTACCCTTTCGTTTCCCCCCCCCACTAAAAATAGAATCACCCTGTTATTTCAGTAGTTAGCAGTAACTCAGCAAAGGGTCGTTTTCATATGTCATTTTTAATATGCTTTCCCCACAATCCAAGCAGTGGTTGAAACTCAATGCTAATTTAGCATAACACACCCCCACATTTCTGCTTATCGTTTTCTTTGGTAAATGATAGGCAGCCCATCGATTCCGCTCTTTTGTATTCCCTCATCATCTTCTTACTGCCAACGGATATCATTGGCTGACAGTGCATCTCTCATTGGCTGATTCTGTGCTTATCATTGGCTTCAGAATAAGGTTTATAAGGGATGTCAATAAGCAAGGGTTTGATGTGTATTCTAGTGGCAATGATAAATAGATATATACAATGGAGATTGATAGATTTGAGTAGTAGATATATCCGAACACTCGGATGTATGGACACAAGAGAACATGGACAAATACTGGATGACTCATGCTATTTGTTACTGAGAAGGGTATATAAAGGCAATAAATAAGATCTGAGCTTCTTTTATTTTTTCTCACCCTGAACAATCAGTAAGAGATCTTTCTGTTGTACAATACGCACTCACTCACTCTTTTACTCTTGGTATCTCACATCGCCCACTCCAAAATAAACAGCCATGATGGCCTGCTGTCTGTGTGTGTGTGAGTGTGTGTGTGTGCATTTCCTCTCAAAAATAACGATTCCAACTTGATTTCACATATGTTAAAGAGATATATTTTCATTCGGAGAGATTAAAGAACTGGTAACATTCGCGCTTTCTTTTACCCATTTTTTCTTTTTCTCTTCTTTCTTTTATATCAAAGACCCAAAGCTGGATCCATCCCCTCTCACTCTTTCTTCTTTCTTTTATCAATTCAAATAAAAAAATAAATGAAGCCAGAATTATGTACCGATAATGGTAACAGTCATGCAGAAGATCAGACAATAGTAGAACAGGAATGGGTCGATCGTCATTATCCTGCTGTACTCGAAAGTGCGCCATTTCCTGTCCTGGGATCAGTGATGGAGATCACTAGGACATTGACTAGAGTGAAATCAGATGGGACATTAAAGAGTGATCCTGCCATTGATGACAATTACAAATTCAAACAAGAGCCTTATCATACAGAGGGATGGAGAAATCCAGGATGGTTGAGTGTGATATCATGTTTCCTTGTGAACTTCTATGTATTTGGTGGAACATTTACATGGGGAATATACCAGAGATTGTAAGGAATCTCTATCTTATACAGGCTCATAACTCATCAATCATTCACATAGATACATTGAGGATGTGTTCGAAGGTCAAACGGATTTATTGCGAATTGCATTTGTAGGCACCTCATCAGTTGCATTACTATTGGCACTGGGTATGTTCATTACACCTGTGATTCAGAAGATCGGATACAGAAGAACGATGATGATTGGCACGGTCATTGCTCCGTTGGGATTCATTCTCGCCAGTTTCGCCACGGAGTTATGGCATGTCTACCTGAGTCAAGGTATTCTGTTCGGTCTCGGTGCCTCCTTTGTGTTCTGTCCCTCCATCACTCTACCATCTCAATGGTTTACAAAGAGAAGAGCCTTGGCTACTGGATTAGCTGTGAGTGGATCAGGTATTGGCGGTGTCTGTTTCTCTCCTATGATACAGGCCATAGTGGACTCCATTGGATACAGAAACTGTCTGAGAGTACAAGGAGGAGTAGGATTTGGAATACTCAGTCTGGCCACTTCTTTGGCCGTATCTCGGTATAGACCTCCTCCTCTGGAAGGGGATTCAGCAAGGTGGTATCATTTCTATGACAAGACCCTGATATCTCGTAACTTTGTGTTGTTACTCTGCTTTAGTTTCTTCGTTCCCTTCGCTTATATTGTGCCCTTCTTCTTGGCACCACAGTTTGTTGAGCACATTGGATTAGAACCCTCGACTGGTGCTGTCATGATATCTGTGATGTGTGCTACGAATGCACTCTGTCGTATCTGCCTGGGTTATCTTGCTGATAAGATAGGCAGATTCAATACTCTATCCAGTTTCACCTTTTCAGCAGGTAAGAGAAAGTTACTTCATCTGGATCTATTAATAATCTTATGAATTATACCTAAATGGAAATTAGCTCTGTTTATTATGCTTATTTGGCAGTTCTGTACAACATATACCGTATATGTCGTCTTTTGTGTTCTCTACGGTTTGACAGCTGGTGGGTTTGTCTCGTTGTTGCCCGTAACAACGGCCGATATTGTGGGTGTCGAGAACATCCAGCGAGGGCTCGGCATGGCTTATATGATTACTGTCATTGGTAACTTGGTGGGTACTCCCATCATTGGTCTATTGTTGAAGCAGTTTAATTGGACAGTGGCCATTCAGTTTGCTGGAGGAGTGACCTTGATAGCCTCTGTATTTATCATTATATTGAGAAATATAATGGCTGATGGCAAGATATTTGTTAAAGTCTGATTCCCTATACCCCATTCATTCTATTTATTTAAGCAATATACTCAATTCATTTGATATGAATAAATACAAACACACACACACACACATATATATATATATATATTATTGTACGATCAGTAAATTGACGGTCATCAGGGTTTGAAATCATCATGATCAAATGGCTGACTTCACGTTAACATGCTTTAGGTAGGAGGATTAATTGCATAGACATTACCTTATGCTCTGTGTATGTATGTGTGAAACGTAGTCCTAATTCATAAGCCCTATGTGTATGTGGGACACCGTACTCTCGGACATGTGAATTCAACTTGGTTCCGTTAGACTATCTATTACTAGGCAACCCATTTTGTATCATCGACACCTGTGATAGGCACTTTATGCCTTTAACCTATGTCGTACTTATTGCTATGAGCAACGAATAGCTGAGCTAGTTCTAAATTCTATGAGTAGTTTGAGTGTCCTCTAGATTCCCCACTTTATATATCGAATGTATCACAAGCTTCTAATAAATACTTCCTCTTATTGAATAATAAGCTCTTAATAAATTTATTGGTTGATTATTATTTGCGACGTTGCTTACTTTCATTCACGTAAACATATATTCTCTTGCTTTCCCTCTTATGGTTAAATTTACCCGCACAGACATGACTGTGCCTATTAGATAATAGCACTGAATACAGTATAAATGCGCGGTTAGTATGATAGCGTAGTTGTATCAAGGATTTTCATATGAATATGCTGTAGTGATTCCTCCGAGAGACCATCCGGCAGGTAGAATAGAAAGCAGCCCTTGTTTGAAAAGGGTTTGATACATGTAGTATCAAGTTGTTGCTATGGTTACGTCAGGTGTAGTCTATCACTTATACTTTTTGGGGATCAATTACGCTTCTCACCTTCTTCGTTCATTGATCAAGTAATTATCTTGCTTGAGAACTAAGAAATTACACACATCGTTTCTTTTACATGTTTATCGATACAGTTCATTGTTAGGGACGATGGTGTCCCCTACATGACAAGCATTTTGGCATTGATACCGTCATTTATTCAATGATAAGCACCAATGGGTTCCTAGGTAACCAATTATTCAATCAGCGACAAGGACCTAGATACAGCTTGACACAATCACCCACTGTCACTAAGTAATCCATGCTTTTTGTTTAAGAATTAACATTTTTCGTTGTATCTAAGCAACAAACATCTTCTTCTCATCCAGCTAATTGTTATTGTAGCTGCTCATAGTCATTCTTATTTTTTTGCATATTACAACTATGTGAATAATTCAACAATATCGGAATTTTAATCCATCTTCCACCACGAATAATAAAAAAAATAAAATCCTTCAGCTTGTAACTGTCTTTCTATTTTCATTCTCCCTTCATGTTTATATAATGAACAGATCTCCCACCGAAGATGCTTTCTTGAGAACACTCGATAGTAAACCACGCCAACTGCACTCAACACAATCTCATCGAGATGGCCAACAGTCTGAAGTCAACAGACTCTCGCGTGTGTTTGAAAACCCTTATTCACCCCCTAAGCCTATTCAACCAACTAAATCTCCGGTCAGTATTCCCATAAGGGAAGAAACAATTGACACAACACCTATTGCATTCAACGATATTCGTGCCAAGTTCCAAGAAAAAACCATAATGAATAGGCCGCCCATGACCAAGGTAGATTTAAACTTCTCTTTTCTTTCACACATGAACTGATCATTTCTCTCCAATTAGCCTACCTACAAACCTCCTGCTCCAGTTACTTTCTCCAAAACAGGTCCTTCTTCCAACCGATCAGAAAAGATTATTGTGGCTGCACGTACAGGTCCACCTGCTCTACCCATCAAACCCAAACCACCAACACCTAACCGACACACCAGCCACGACGATATCTCCAACCGACACACCAGCCACGATGATATCTCCAACCGGCACCCTTCTCCTCCTCACCCACCCCCCAAATTCAAGTCTTCACCGACTATCTTGTCACGAACAGCAACCGGAAACAGCAGCATCCTCAGCACCACATCTTCCCACTCGAGTCAGTCAAAGAAAGCGTGGCATATCAGTCAATGGTTTGCTACTCCTGAAGAAGACAATTCACTCAAACAATCGATCGTGCGTGTCTCTGTGCCTCTGTCGCCTCAGGTATCAGGTCCACCTATGCAGAAACGATTAAAAGTAATAAATGAATTATTAGAGACTGAAGTGTCATTCCAAAGTGACATGAATTTATTAAAATCCATTTATTATGATCAAGCCATGCAATCGCCCTTGTTCTCGAAATCAGACATACGCACCTTGTTCTCTAACTTATTAGATATTATTGACCATGAAAAGACATTTGTGGCTGCACTCAAGGGTTCGACAGATAATACAGGGAAGATATTCAGAGATCATGTAAGTTTGGAGGTGACAATCAAGTGACACGGCTCATTCATTGCTGTATTTCTGTTCTTTAGATGCAAAGAATGGATGCTATTTATAGTGAATACTGTAAAAGACACCAAGATGCAGTCAATCGATTACAGGAGTTAGAAAAGACAGAGTGTCAGGCATTCTTCAATGTAACAATAAGAGAGAGACTGATGACGAGTGGTGATTCATGCTCTATTTTATTTATATTTAGGATTGTAAGGAGCAGTTACAAGGGAAGACAATGAGCTGGGATCTGGGTAGTTTGATGATTAAACCAGTGCAGAGAGTATTGAAATACCCACTCTTATTACGAGAATTACTCAGTGTCACTTCGCCCACACACCATGACCATGATGATCTATTGGCTGCATTGAAGGAGATGGAAGAAGTGGCTGATAATATCAATGAGATCAAGCGAAGGAAGGATATTGTGGAGAAGATTGTAGGAGATAAGAAGAAGACAGAGATCAGTGTAAGTACACGACTGAGAATGAGAAAGGCGTGATAAGTAACAGTCTATTTTATCTACTAGGTTGTGTAAGTTGTTTATTATAGGGTACACACATACACACTCACACACAGTTATCCATTCTCCTAAAACGATAGACATGGATTCAATAAGAAAATAACAAGAAAGGCACAACAATTCAAGCAGGCAACAGGATTGGCTATTGAGCCTACTCATGATCTACTATTTGAAAGCATGCATGCACAGTTTGAAGAACAACAAGAGGATATACGACAGTTTGCTAGAGACATACAAGGGTGGGTAAGACATGTGAAAGTGAGTTTTGAACACATGCAACAGTTATCTGGTAGCATGAAGTCACTCTATAATTCATGGGGTGGAGTACGAGTCAAGAGTCTTCATAGTGTGGATGATTTCAATCGAATGTCTAATTACCTGTTCAATATATTCTCCCGTGAATTGGTAAAGTAACGAGTGATAGAAAGTGATATATTTCTTACCAAGTCCAAATGACTAGGATAATGATGTTCGGTCGTTTGTCTATAGTCACATTGATGAGCTACTCAGAGTATATGAGAATCCCAACCAGGTGATTCACAAAAGGTCTCTCAAGATGATTGATTATGATCGTGTCAGAGATATGAAGTCGAAAGGAGATATACCCGATAAATCCCTTCAGGAATCAGCCGACGCCTATGTATCTATTAATGCACAACTAGTAGAGGAATTGCCCCAATTCTTCTTACTTACATCCAAGTATTTTGATATCATTCTTAAGGAGTGGACTACAGTACAAGTGAAATATTTTAACATTATGAAGAAAGAAACACAGAATCTGATACAACGACACCTGGATCTATCCAGCATTTCCAGCTACGAACAGATTATTTCTCATAACCAACATCAGTTGCAGAAATTAGAACCTCTCATCAATGATATTACTATCATTAACAAAAGGAAATCATATCAAAACAGTTTACCTTCTTCTTTATCATCACAGGGATTCTATTCATTAGCTGAAAGTGACAATGGTAAAGATGATGTATCTGATTTTATACTACTTATGATGACTCATCTATTCTATCTATTCAGATGTTACCCCACCCACTTCTTCCGTCTACAGTCACCTGAGTGTTCCTCCTCCAGACACTCGTTCATCGAGCCATGAGTTCAAGTGTGTTGTGCTGTATGACTTTGAGACTCATGAAGAGGACATGCTGAATGTAAAGAGAGGGACTTTATTAAGGATAAACCAGGATGAATATGATCCGAACGATGGTTGGTGGTATGCAACTACTGTGGATGATACTCAATCAGGATTGATACCCATCTCCTATTGCAGGAGATTATAAACAATACTTATTAATATCTAATTATTATTATTTACTTTACATTACATACTACACACGTCTATTCTTATGGAATTCCTACTTCATTATACTACATAACCCATCCTAGGATGAATAACTCTTTATACATATAATCTTCTATCATAATTATTGTACTCCTATCTTGTTATGAATAATCTAGTCAATCATAAACACATCAACTACAATTCACTCGTCTTCTATTCATTCTTTGAGTGCACCGGCTCTCATCTAATAAAATGCATATGTTTGTTTCCATTGGAACTATTCCCTAAGAGTTCTATAGTATAATCCAATGTGATTCATAATAAAGTAAATCCGGTACCATTCATCTTAATTGACTCCAACAAGGAGAAATTACAAGGAGAAACTACAGTACATAAAGTGTATATGATAGATAGAATACTTACTCTATCAAACACTCTTCTATGATTCGTGCCATTGAGAATAGCAGATACGTATTGAGATATACAGTAGATAATCACTTGTCTTAAGAAAAAAAAAGATAGATGCCTACATCCTTACCTATAAAATCCAGTACGACCAGAAATCATCAGGGAAAATAAATGTTCCTCCAAGTGGTATGACAGATACCCTTGAAATCATTTATAGATCGACAGTTCCAGTTTTTCCTTCCCCTCTCCTTCAAGTGCTCACCCTAATCCATATAGTATCCTGTTTATCATGTAACTAGAAATAGCCACTCTGTAGAAAGTATGACTTCAATGTACATTTCTAAAAAAAGATCCCAATAAAAGAAAGAGAGTGATCGGCCAACAGCCTAAAGTGGTTATCCCTAGCATCTTTGAGAGCATCTGATTTGAGAAGGGTGAAGGTTTAATTTAGACTTGCACCTTGGGATAAGTTGATCTCGATTTATTCGATATTTTCATTACAAAGTTTAGCGATATGCATTCATTGATAGTAAAAAAAAAACTCAAGCTATTTTTCCCTTTGAGAATGCATAGATTGTATTCATTTATTTTTTCTCAATGGAAAGATGCACAATGTAAGGTAAATTAAAAAAAGAATCCAATGAATGCGAGTGTAGTAACAGTATATACAATATATGCAAGTGTAGTGACAATATATGCGAGTGTAGTAACAGTATATACAATATATGCAAGTGTAGTGACAATATATGCGAGTGCAGTAACACTATATATGAGTGCAGTAACACTATATGCAAGTGTAGTGACACTATATGCGAGTGCAGTAGATGGAAGACTCCTCACTCAAGAAAAAGTATATATAAGGAACTCATTTTGTTTTACTTCGGCTATCTTTATATCCCATTCTTATATCCATCCAAATCAAATATGAAGCTTTCTGTATCTCAATTGACCTTGACTGCCTTGGGTTTCCTCTCTGTTGCTACTGCTGCTGCCATCAAGAGAGACGAAGTAACTGATGTCGCTGAATTCTACATGGACATGGACCTCACTCCTTATACTGGAACTTGTAAGATTCATTTTTATATATTTACAATAAGAATATTGTATTTAACTTTCTTCTTTTCATTACTTACAGGGTTCTATGCTGGTATGTCTATTGACCCCGACGCTGCACAATCTGATGTCGATTGGACCCAGATCACTACTTGTTCCACTGTAGATATAGGCGTCATCGATAGCACCACTTTGGATTCAGTCAGCCACTTCAAACTGGATACCGGAAGCATGAGAATCGATGGTAATCTTAACTATGGAATCGATGTCAAGTTGATGGTGCCACCCGTACAGATTCAATCGAATGAAGCATACTGGGAAGTGGATCCTTCCACCATCAACCACTTCTTTAAGATGATCAATTACCAGCATGGTCAGATCGATAAAGACACAATGACGTTCTATACCAAGCTTATTTCTTCTAGTGGTGATCCCGAAGGTATGATTGATGCTATTGCATTATGGGACTATGAGCTTCCTTCTGAAGGAATGGCAGAGGGAATGACTGAGGGAATGATGGAAGGGCATGTAAACCATGTCATCATCTTGACCAAGGAACAAAATGTGTCCGAAGATGTTTATGCTGCTATTCTTGGTTATTTGCCTCATGAAGCTGTTGTGCCTCAAGTAAAGAATACATGTTAGTTTATGTGTTATACTATTCCATCTCCATTCAAATTGGACATTCCATCATTCAATAAAATAAACTCATCTTTTTGCATCTGTTGAACCTCTTTCTTTATTTTATGAACATTGTCAAAGTGTACCACAATAGGTAACATATAAAATGTGGTCAATGAGATCTAGATATATAAAGGGGAACAGAAATATTCCAATTGGTTTTACCCTATTCAGTTTTTATTATTTGAACAGTCAGCATGATAGACACATCCGGTATCATGATTATAGTTGGCCTTGTTCTATTTCTTATTTGTGCGGTAGGTTGTGGGTTGGCAAGTGCTCGTCAATGGACAAAAGAGTTTGACCGAAACAATGCTGGTAATGGTGCACAGGCATGATGATTTGCTATAGTAACTGAGGTCTCTCGCTTGACTACCAGATTACTATTGCCATGACAATAAAATAAAAATATGCATTGTACACCGTGACACTATGAGTGTACAACACACAACTGAATGTTTATTGGAAGTATATCCATCTTAATCTTATTAACCATGTATGTGTTTTTGTGTTCATTTGATGTGTACCTCTTTATATGAATGAAAGAGGAAGCACCGCTTACTCCTAAAAGAATCACAGAGTTAAGAGTCTCATTCCCAGTAGTAATTGCTAAGGGATGTCTTGTTGAAATGAAATTTATACAGTTGACCGGTGTAGTGACAAGAAGAAACCCTAAGAGACTTAGTTCTCTCTCCAAGTAAATACATGTAACCAATGTACATCAACATTCTATACATCTCATTTTGGTACATGCTGTCAATTTGCAGTTAGTTGTTAATCTCTGTTAAATAATATTCTGCGAGCTGACATCCTGATACTATTGTCTTTGTTAGCAATACATAAAGATGCTTTTTGTATTGTAGCACACCTATAGCAATTCGTTTCTTGATCTTATTATCCACTTTTAAGTGTTGTCACTTTATACCCATGATAAAGGCACCACCAATAATTCTATATATAAGCAAGTATAAGAGGTTATCAGTAGTTATCTTTCCAGTTTATATACAAATGTCAGAAGGTCTTCTTATAGCAATAGTCGGGGTAGCTGCCATTGTTGCTACTGTGGGTCTCGCCGAATTATTAAACAGAGTACATAAACCTCAAGCAAATAGTTCATCCTAACTCTCTGTTTATCCTTTTGAAATAAATATAGAGACATATTTGTTATCAAAGTGCATGGATGAATATCACTCTGTTCATTCATAAATAAACATACTCTCTTTATTCACAGTTATCATTTATCCTCGTTGATGTAGATATACTATTCATAAGTGATCTTCATCTGATATCCTATAAACAATAGATAAAGATACATTGTAACACGCACAACAATCTATTGGTATTGTGGTTACCACTTTATGTCTATCATGATCATTGTATATAAGCATATGAAAAGCTTTTATTCTCCTTTTCACTAAGCACATACATATTCCGATGGATGCATAATCTGTTACAGGCGTTATGGCTCTTATGATGGCTTACTTTGAATTTACAAGAGAAAAAGATCCATCTGAAGACCAAGCCCAAGCAACCACCCAAGTAGAATGAGTGTATATAACAATACAGTTTCATACACTTATTTAATAAACGCAAATACAACATAGGTTGTCAAGCAATGTATCTTAGAAGAGACCCATTTATCTATATAAACATAATTGTATGTACATATCCTATCTCTTCTTTATTTAACATATTATCATTCACAATGGATCCACAATTAATGGTTGCCCTTGGTGGTCTTGGTGGATTTCTTTTAATGACCATATCACTTACAGTTATATTCACGAAGAAGAACTCAGGAGGCAATAGTAATAGTGGAGGAGGAGGAGGAGGTAGTGGTGGTGGGGAAGGAGGCCAGACTCAAGCATAGTTGATTTCTTCAAATTCCATAAGATGTATTGGTTTCTATGGAAAATAAATAAAAGTAACATGTGTACAACATCGATAAATGCTACTGTATTCTGACGGAAGAATGGTTATAAATAGATGTTGTCAGCTATTATTAGTAATAGAATGACTACCATGGTAACATTGAATGGATCAAACAATGAGAAGACACTTACAACAATAATCCTTTAAACAATGTGGTAAATGAACAGGTAATAACCCTGTCTACAACTGGATGATATATATGATGAATGAACAGTTATCATCTAATTTCCCTTTTATTCTGAGTATACTTTTATATTACATGGATCCAACATATATCATTGCCGGAGCATGTGTGGCTGTTGTTATGATAGGAATCATGATCTGTTTATCACGTTCAAGGAAATCCCGCAATCTCACAACCATGCCGTAAGCAAAATTACCCTAATACACTAGAATATAACATCACCCTAATACACTAGAATCACCGAATATTACATAACTCATTATCTATTACTGCAGGCCATGTCATAAAACGGTGTCTGCTTAACCAGTGTGCTTGATAATGGAGGCACCCACTGTCCCTAGTTTGTAACATTCTAGTCCGAAAAGACAATAAATATTTCTAATAATAAATAATAACAGAATATATGGAATATACTTTTCTATATTCTTCTTGACTTGTACACCCAAATAAGCATGTGATGTAAACTGTTATGTTCCTATTCTTTATAAGGTACACCATGGATGATACTATAGTTCTTCTCGTTAAACTATAGCAGAAGTAGAACGAACAAGGGCTGAAGAAGTGCAGTTGAATTCATCCTTTAGTTCTATGAGCTTAATTCACGCACTCAATAGGTTCATTTAGTGGTCTATTTTTGAATGTCCTCTATTAATAAATTTTTTTTTGACGTAATGAGAGGAACTAGCCACTATTGGGTTGCCTTACCTGAATATGAACAGATTGAGATCTGCCACAACAATAACATCATTTGAGGAGCAGTCCCCCACCAAGATATCAAGTGTATTAACAAGGAAAAAATGATTCTATTCAGTGCTTATTCTATGTGTATAGAGAGAGAGAATCAGACTATAAGAATAGGATGATGTTTACTGTAGGATGACCTTCTTGGCTGGTGCATGAATGTGTGTGTGTGTAAGTGTATGTCTGTAAGTAAATCTTGGCAATTCCGTAGTAAGAAAAGGGAAAGCATATAACTAACTTGGTACATAAAGTACATTTTCTTTGTTATGAATGAAGCTTAATCCACCTGGGTCACTTTCTAAGCCCAATTTTTTTTTCGATTCCACTGCCTATTAAAGCCCACTATGCGTGATGCATCCTATGTAGAGTGTAATCACTTGAAATGGTATACTGTTAATTATAAACAAAGCCCATCATAGAAATGTATATATAAAGGCTACTTTTTTCACTGAAAAGTATATTTTTATCAACATTCTCATCTTCTACTCCAAACAACTCAACTCAACTCAACTCAACTCAAATATGAAGTTCTCTTTCTCTCAACTTGCTGTCACTGCTTTCGGTTTCTTCTCTGTTGTCAATGCTGCTGCTATCAGAAGACAAGAACCTGATGTACTCTCTTACTACGGTGGTCTGAATATTGAGGGATTCAGCGGTACTTGGTACTTGAATGCTATGACTGACATCACCGAAGGTACTGATTCTGCAGAAGCCCATGAAATCTGGAATCATATCACCAGCTGTTCTCTCGTAGACATCGCACCTATCGATAATGTTGCCGTTGACACCATCAGCCATTTCTCAATGACCTTGGAATCCTTAAGACTCAATGGCAACCTCAACATGGGAAGTGTTATCCGATTAGCTCCTCCCAATGATCAAATCGATGTCAATCAAAATGAAGTTCTCTGGGAAATGGATGTCAGTCACGTTGAAGAATTCATGGCTGCATTCGGTTATCACTCTGAAGGCACTGAGTCTGCTGAACCTACCCTGATTTATACCAAGTTGATCGACTCTTCTGCCCAACCTGGTGATGTTACTCTTAACCTTGTAGATACCATTCTTGTATGGAACACATACCCTGTTGAAGGAACCAGTGACTATGTGACTATCACCTCTATCTTGACTAGAGAAGCCAATATCTCTGAACAAACCTTTGCTTCTATCATGGCTCAGATCCCCCCTGAACATGTTGTTACTCCATTCATCAATACTTGTTAAAAAGAAATACTCTTTGTTTGTTATCATCTCCACACCCATCTTAAGCACACACATCAACATATTAAAAAAATAAAAATAAAATTCCTGCTTGTTACTAAGTATAGAATAAGCTTTCTTTTTTACTGTTTATCTTTGGAGTGTCGATCCATCACTACTTTGCATAGAATAAGGGGGTGGGAGTACATAGGATAGAGTATGTCAAAATACACACGTGACATTATCTATTTAAGGGAGGAGGAGGACACCCAAATAATCCCTGTTTTCTCCTTACCCATTTCTCAAAAATGTTACGTACTTTATGGTAAAAGAATAAAAATAAAAAGCACAACACACATCCACTCAACTTATTAGTCCCCCCCCCCTTCACTCCTTATTTCAGTCTCGCCAAACAACCTTGTAAGCGACTTATACGCCCTATTCCTAAGCGTACATTTACAACACCTGCAGTCAGAAAGACAGATAAAGGGTCCTTACAAGCAAAACAATGGAACGAACTATCCACACCACAGAAAGGTGAAAGCACATAACCCCTTATCTACCTCTATTTTTAACCCATTTAATTCAGTGGTGGCTGCTTCCAAGACCACGTTGAATGTAGGTGTGATTCTTGCCGGTTTGGCATTAACTACAGCTATCGTGTATTTTACCACATCTGAATTATTTGGATCCCAAAGTACAGTCAACTTATTCTCTGATGCTGTGGATCGGTTACATGAGAATGAAGAAGTGAAAGCTTTTGTGGGTGAACCATTCCATGCGCATGGAGAACCTAGCCAAAATAAAAGAAGAAGGAATAGACGTATTCATTCTCAAGAGATGGAAGGACCCGATGGACCTCATTTGTTCATTCGGTTCTATATTGAAGGACCCTTGAGTGAGGGTACAGTGATGGTAGATATGATCAAGGTAAGCACATACTCCAACAAAAAAAAGGAAAGAAAGAGACTATCTGACCCATGATGATGAAATAGGGTGCTAATGATAAGTGGGAATATAAACAGTTGTTTGTGGATGTTCCTGGTAGAGGTCTTCCTTCCAAACGTATTTATGTGATCCGTAATTAAGAGCGAATAGAGTTGATGAATGCCATTCTACAGTTACTTTGTTGTTTGTGTGCTTTATTCTTGGTTAAATAAAAGTGGAGGGAAAAAGGGGAAGGAAAACAGATAATAAAATAATGGAGCATAGAGCATAACACCTTTTTTTTTGTTGTTTTGTTTGGATTATAAATGAAGGATAAGAAGTAGAAGAGTGATGGTTGTGTTGTTTTATTTATTGAAAGAGAATCCCTTCTTCTTGGCAGTCTTCTCTGGGGTCATAGGTCTGCCTGATTCCAGTCTACGTTTCTTCTCTTCTAAATCAGCACGTTGTTTCTCAAGTGCATCCTTCATTTCCTTATGTCTAGCATACAACTAATTGTAAAGAGTGATAAGTACAACATATAGACATATAGTATCGATAGTCTCTTACTTCTTCTTCTGATTGTTTCAATTTGGCTTCCTTCTCTTGTACCTTGGCCTGGAATACTGATCTCATTTCTGCTTCCATCTTGGCTAATTTCTGTTCATGAGCCAAACGTTCTTCTTCCATCTTCTGAACAGGACTACAAACAGAGGGTAGGCAATTAGAATGACGATGGAGATGATACATACATATTACTTTACTTGACTTCCTTGAAGACAGAAGGATCTTGTTGAATACCCATAGCTGTCAATTTCTCGGTACGATAGTTCTCATAAAGAACATCATTGGTATATTCCTTAAGTTCTTCCATATGAGTACGAATGACCATCTGGCGAAGTTTGACAAAATCACAATGTTCTTCGTTATCCACTTCAATGACACCCCAAGGATATTTACGTCCACGAACACGACGACCCCCTTCCACTTCAAACTCTTTATCTGAACCCACTACAGCAAATGGAATCTTGGACATAATCTCCTTGTTTTCAGCAACAGTCTCTTGATCATCATATTCATAAACAGGAGCTTGGTAGATCTGAATCTTATGATAAGCAATGTCAGCCAAAATACGTTCCTTGAAGGCAACCACTTCTTCTTCAGTGAGGGTATCGGCCTTGGCAATCACAGGAATCAAGTTAACACGGGTATGAAGACGACGCATGAATTCAATGTCAAGAGGCTTAAGACTAAATGTGAGTATAGTAAAATGTGATATAATTAGATATATATTTATATATATATTTAGGGAGAATAAATGCAGGGATAACAACTTACGCATGACCTGTAGGAGCAATAAAGTAAACACAGGCATGAATTCTGTTATCTACCATACGACGACGATTTACACGGTTTTCTTGTTCAAGATAAGCATCAAAACGAGCTTCAATGTTATCTAAAATAGGCTTCCAACTAAAGAAGAAGTGGACAAGGATATATAAATATATTGAAATGGTTGACTTTTAAATGACACGTGGTGATTTACCTTTCTTCATTATTAACAAAATCACCAAAACCAGGTGTATCAACAACAGTCAATCTCAACTTCACACCATTTTCCTCAATATCCGATGTGATGGATTGTACTTCTACTGTCTGGGATGTCTCATGTGATAATTCAACAGCTTCTTTGGGAGGATAGAGTTGGGTATTAAACAAGGTATTGACAAGAGTGGATTTACCCAGACCAGATTCACCTGAAAAATAATAATAAATTATGAGTAACCCCTCCCCCTATCATTGTTTCTCCCTGAGTTATTCACTCCTATTATCACTTACCAACTACCATACAGGTAAATTGGAAACCCTTTTTGACTGACTTGCGATGTACTTGGTTGGGTAGGTTGGCAAAACCAACATAGCCTTGTAACTTCTTACGTAAGACAGTGATCTATAGAGTGGGAATGGAGTTAAAGCGAGATGAGCAAAAGAAGAAAAAATACATAAAAACATACACCAGAAGGACTACTATTTTGATCTTTTTGGAAATAAACATAAACAAACAGGTTAATGATCAATGTAAATACAAGTTTCTTTTCGTGCGTTTACCAGACATTGAAATGATTATGAAGGAAAGGGAAAGAAGAAGATATTCAAATGAAAGATAAAATAAATAGAATAAATAATATAAAAAAGGGGGTGGAGTTTATTAATTTAAAAGATTATTATTATTATTTGGTATATTGTGTAATGTAACCCCCACGAGTTCATGTATTGAATTCACCATGACAATGGTTGCCATGGTTTAGAAAAGGGTGTCATGGATACTAGTTGACAATTTGATCCCATCATTGAACCCAGTCAAATAATATAAATGTGTGTAATGGGTGTAACCACATTGTAATGACCCTACACAAAGGTTATCTTCATGGCAAAAAATAAAAAGAGGGGGGCAATTAAGCGGACATCCAATCATCACTCGAAAGGGCATGACTTATTTACACTATTTATTTTTTCTCTATGTATAAAGACCACTGCATGAAGCTCTTGTCATTTCATCCGCATGTCTATTTAGTCTTCATCTTCATCCGTATCTCCATCAGATCCATTCACTTTACTTGTCCATCGTTTACCCTTCAAAGCAGCTCTTTCTTGTATAATCTAATTGACCTGATGAGTGACTCTTATAAGTTCATTAGGTATAAGGATTCATACCTCTTTATGAATCACTTTCTCCAGTTCACTTGACCTCAGTGCTTTCTGCATTATCTGTACATTACGCCTCAGCTTCTCTTCTGCTGATATTTCCTCTTGTTTCAACAAGTCTAAACAACACTCTTAATATCAAGCATCTCAAACATTCACTTTCAATAGTTACCAAGTGGATTCTCTTTCTCTTTTGCTAATAGACGTCTTTTGGTATGCTGTTTATATCTAATCTCATGTTTCACTTTCTTAATTCCTTTGTTTGTCTTTGGTAACTTCAACTTCACTTTCTCTTTCTTCACTTCTTGTTCTTTCTTATTAAAACTGTTTAATAAATCAAGTGATTGTCTTGCTAATCGGGTTGACATTGAGGAAAAGAGAGAAAGAAAAAAAAAATGAAGGAAAAGAAAGAGTAAGAAAATGGAGTGGCTTAGTTCTATTTATTTGCTTTAGGGAAAAATGAATCCTTTTCTTTTGTTACTGCTTCTTATGTGCCATCATTGCAATAATAGCTGCACCGAAACCAGATCCATCTCTGGCTAATTCGAATGTTACACTCTTAGCTACATCGTCATCAAACAAATCAGCCAATGCTTCTCTCATTTGATCTTCAAAATGAGGGAGATGTTCAAATACAGAACCATCAATAGAGACCACCGGATTATTCTTGATCTGATTGGTTGAGTTAAGTACGGCGGCAATGGCACAGGCTGATAATCGAGCAGCACGACGAGATATCAGTTGACAGATGAATTGGATACATTGGCGGTCACTTAAACTGGTTTCAATAGGCACTTCAAGTATCTTTTCCAACAAGTTCCCGGTCTTCTGCAGATTATCGGTGGTATCATCCAATATAGCGGATACATAAGCAGTATCAAAGGTCCATTGTTTGTTGAGTACAGTAGAGGAAGTACGTGATAGGAGGAGTTCTCGGTCTATTAAGGATACAATAACATTACGTACAATCTCACCGAGATACATGCCTGAGATCATCTTCTCAAAGGGCTGATAATGAGGATTAATAGATTCACGGTCCAGTTTGTTATCATAGGCTGTGTAAGGTAAGACCGCATGTTCAAAGTCAAAGGCTCCCCATTCCATATTGATCACCATGTCTTCGAATAATTCATCGTGTTTCCATTTTGTGATGTTCTCATACTTCTCATAATAAGCAGCATTTGTGCCTGTACCCAATATAATACCCATGCTCGTCTTGGGATTCTTATAAGCATTAGCCATCAATGTGCCCACTGTATCATTCACTAACTAAAATAAAAATGGATGATTAATGAATGAGTGAAATACACGTCATACTTTTTTTTTTCTTCAGTTGGGAAGAGCGGGGAAGGGCGGGGGGAAAAGGTGGGGGAGAGGAGGATTCCGAACTTACCGCTGCCACTTGTACAGGTATATCCTTACGATGGAAAGCATCTTGTAATGCAACCACTACATCTTGGCCTACTGCATTAGCACATGAGAACCCTTTTGTCCAATGCATCAAAGTGCCCCGATCTACAGCTGTTTGGTTGACTGGAAAAGAGAAAGTGAACCCTAATTGCCGTCTTTCTTCGCTATCTGTGCTGTGTTTACTGATGAATTCACCCACGCATTCTGCAATGAAATCACAAAGTTCGCTCATGTCACCTGTCTTTAATGCATCCGATACCACATACTTTTCCTGTTGTACTTTGAATTCACTGTTCCCGAGCAACTCGAATTCAATCACTCGCAAGTTGGTTCCACCGAGATCCAGAGCGAGATACTTGCCTACCTCTTTACCTGTGGGACGACCCGTGACGTAACTCGGAATCATAGCAACTAAACATCAATAAAAGAAGTGAATACCACTCTATAAACTCTCATATGGTATTATAGTTTTTACCTGTTGCTCCTTCATGATCCAATCCTTTCTTCATCTCCTCCATAAATTGATTGACTATAAGCTGTAACTTCTCAGCATCCAAGTGGAAATCACGGAATAATTCAATAGCAATCTCATGTTTATCTCCTTCCATTGAAGGAATTAACCCATTCTGAATAATAGTCATTGGTTATAAAGCGTGTATTTTGTGTGTGTGGTTGGATATATTTCAATGGTGAGAAGAAGAGGGAGGAAAGATGAAGAAAAAAGGAAGAAAGAGTGATAATAATAATCTTTTTTTTTTTACTCTTTTTTTAAAGGGGGGGAAAAAAGTGGGTGATACATGTATTTATTATTACATCACATTTAAAATGCCCGGGTTAATGGTTATTATTGATACTCAGTTAACCTTCTTTCTTGTCTGCTAATATATGCTGTATTCTACTTGCACCGCGACGTATCTTATCTGATAACAATGTCTTCTGTAAGGGTGGGCGAGTTCCGAAGTATTGATCAGAAGATATGGATTTGGCATTACCGAATCTATCGCGTGCAAAACTATCCTCAGCCATTTCTTCTTTAGGCTCTTCCTTGGTGACCCTGTTTTCTTTGATGACTCTATCTTCTTTTAAGGCTTGTTCTGTCTGTTGCTTGAATAGACTCTGGTCTACTTTCTTCACCCCAGTCTTGTGTCTGCCTTTCTTCGGCTTGAATGTCTTCTTTTTGGTTTCATCAGTGAATTGATCGAAGAAGTCATCATCTTGTTTGTTTGTTACGGATAAGGAGGCAGGTGATAGGAAGAATTCACTCAGGAAATCATGTTCCACCTGAGTCTGGTCTGTTATATCTATGAGATTTGTGTTGCTATCCATATTCATATAATTTGCTGTTGCTAGGATATCTCTATTGGTGTCCTTAGTGCTCCAATCTGTTGTTGACAGGATATCTTTATTGGTATCCATGTTCATATAATTTAACGTTGCTAGGATATCTCTATTGGTGGCCATAGTAGTATTCACATGATTTGTTGTATCCAGGATATCTGTTGTATCAATGAGATCTGCAGCTGTATGAAAATCCGTTGTACCCATGATATTTGTTGTATGAAGATCTTTTGTACCAATAAGGTCTGTTGTGCTCATGATGCTTGTTGTACCCATGGGGTCTGTTGTGTCCATGAGGTCTGTTGTATCCATGGGGTCTGTTGTATCAATAAGGTCTAATGTACCCATAGTTGCACCCTTATATACTGCATTCTCAACCCCCATTAAATCCACTGTACCAGAATTAATATCAATGAGGTCTGTTGGATGACTACTGTTCTCGGATAAGTCAATAAGGAAATTTACTTGTTGATGGCCTCTGTCTTTCACTACGCTTTTAGATTGACGCACCTTCTTATCCAATCTCTCTTTATAAGTCATAGCAGATCGACTGGTATATTTCTGATATAAATCGTTTTTATTCAACACATGTTCACTAATTCCTTCACGTGCCTCATTATTACCTCCCATCATCCGAATCAACTGCTCCTCTGACCAATCATCAAGTATGAGAGACCTTTGAAATAGAAAGATGAGTAAGTATATCCAACAGAAATACATATCGAATATTTACTTGATATAGCTGATATGTACACCGAGATTACGATGAGAGGCAGCACATTCTTGACAGATAAAGGTGCCAAAAGTAACAGATGCCCATGTTGGACCCTTGGCGTTACAGTCAAAACATGACTAAAGAGAGAATAAACTCAATACAAAGGTATGAAGATCTTATTTATTTATTTACTTTATTGTATTTCTTCTGTAATAAAGACTTAAAGGTCTCTTGTTTAGATATCATCTTATTGTATTGGGGAAGAGTTAAAAAAAAGAGTGTTCATATAATAATAATAGAAAGGCTGAGAATAAAAATGAACATTATTTATTTTACTCTTTCGCTTGATCTTTTTTTTTTCTAATAAGGGTATTGTTGTTGATTGTATTGCTGCCCATATTGAGGTTGATTCTGTGTGGGTGGGGGAGGAGGAGACTGGTATTGTGTGCCCCCATAGCCTTGTGATAACTCATCCTCAGCCAACAATTCCTTTACTTCCCATACACTCTGTTTTGACCCAACTGAGAATTCTAAATCTTCCTTGGTGATGGAATCCCAATATTTATATACCATCATGACTGCTAATAGAGTGCAGATAGTACCAAAGAATAACCCGTCAATGTAATGCTTCACTAGATCACATATGGTAACTGAGAAGATGAACAGGATGACTTGTCCAACCACAAAGAAGGCTGTTCCAAACAAGATGTCACCCAGGGGCCATCTGTCATCCAGAGTGTTGACTACTAATATGATCTGTGATATCACGTATACCACAAATGCGATGCCATTAATGATGAAGAAGAATACCCATAAGGCACCTGGTGATCTATATGAGAAAGGTCCAATCTCTTTGAAGGTTGCAATTGAAATGAATCCAGTAAGTAAGAAGATGATAAAAGAACTGATTCTGATAGACTACACAAAGCAGGTTAGCTATTATCGCCCTTCTACTTATATATGACAGATACTTTACCCAAAGTGATAAGGGTGTTCCATCTTCTGCAAATTGGAAACCAACAAAGCCATTCAGTAATAAACACCAGAATGTAGCACATACAACTCCAATATGAATAGCCGTAAACCACTATTTATATACATGATAATCAGCCCTAATAGTATTTCAACCCTGAGAGTCCCCTTCTATTGCCCCCTTTCCCTCCCTTCTTATTGATAGAATAGATAGATATCTGTATATTACTTACTGGATATACAGGTGAAGAAGTAGGAATAATGCCAGTAACCAGTAACATCTCGAGGAATACAGTAATCATATACAGATAGAAGAACATCACAATTTCCTTACGTCCTAAACAGTGTATGTATAAGCCCCGTATTCCATATATAGTCTAATCAAACTACAATATAGATATATATATATATATACATTACCTACTGCTGTATACTTTGATCGAATATGGTATATCATAATAGCAGCCATAATAATAGCCACTATATCAATCACCAAGGTTGCTACATAGAACACAGTCAATGCTTTTGTTTTTAGTTTAATCTATTCAATTTTTACCTGGTTGAAAGATGAGGTTGCCTCCTATGTCTATATTACGAGAATAGCATACAGGTTCAACTCCATTCTCCTGTCCTATTAAAGGACATAGTGAAAGGGCCACTGTTTGACAAATGCCTGTGAAGCTGAATGATTCAAAATTATAGACAATCTGCACCATGATTAGAAAGGATGAAAAAGGGAAACAATAATAGAAAAAGAAGAAAGAGTTGGGTTTATTTATAGACTAACTACTTGAAAAGTTTATTTATAGTAACAAAAACTCTGTGGGCATAGATATGAATGAAGAAGAGTCAAGAGGGAAAGAAAGTTTTTTACTTATTTTTGAAGGGCCCTCTTCCTCTAATTAACAGGTCATCCAATCAGATCATTTCATTTTCATTATTTATTTATTATTATTATGAATGTACAATGCCAAAGTCGTTTTATCTTCCAACTTGCAATATTTCAGCGCATATTCAGCAAAACCGGCTTATTAGCATTTCACTCCAACTTCCATTTAAGGAAAGAAGGGTGAATCTTATTCTTATATTTATGTGAGAGGGAGTAAATAAACAACCAGATTATTGCTTTATAAAGTAACAACCCAATTCATTATTCACTAAAGTCATCACATAGTTATTTGATAAAAGAGTGCCATCTAACTGAGATTCAATTACTATTTGAAGTCTAGACATATTCACATCCAAGTTGTGGGTTAGAAAGTGATAGTCACAGTGGAAGATGAATAAAGTGTACAAGGAATAATGAGTATCAGAAGCAGAGAATACCATATCAGATACCCGTAATGTTTATATTTTGGGTGGAGTGTAGCTAATAAACGCGTATCATCAGCGTAGATATAACCAGTATTTACAATCAAATGTACTCGGAAGACATGTGAAGTGAAATGGGGAGGGTACTGTCGAATTGACACAACCATAATCAGATAGCCTTCATTATCTTATGTATTAAAGAGGTAGTAATCTTATATATTAAAAAGTTATAGCCACTGTCTTTTATTTATTGTCCACTTTGGAGAAGCTGGCTGTCCTGTTGAGTCAATCCTGTGATCTCTTTTCCCATTCATCCTTTACTGTTCTGATAATGGCTCGTCATACTTTCCATAACAAAATAATATGTCTACCCTTGAATTCAACCACTTCTTCTTCGAACCCACCACTCTCTTTTTGCTTCACCGTGCTGTTGACTATGAAAACATGATGCATTATAGTGATTTACTTACGATGACATACATTGACAACGAGGTACAGGAGCTATTTTAACAGTATGAAAACTCTTTCAATAAACTTAGTTAAAAGAGAAGTATAGTTCTCGTTTCAGAACATTTAACAGTCAACGTGGTGATTTATTGTGTGCATATATTTCCCTAAAAAACAGCCAATAGTATTCCTAAGAGCATGATGAAATAACTATAAGGTGGGCAGTGTAAATCCACAGTGTAAATTGATCGTGTATCAAGAATTATCCAAAATGATAATGATTTAATATATTTTTTTTATTTCGATAATATATAACTTTCACTGTTGACACTTGGATATAGCCTGCTGGAATGCATTCATATAGGCTTCTGCATGGTTATACAACGCATCAATCTCTTCTGCAGTCATTACTTCAGAAAACTGGAATGCTTTGTCTCTTTCCATGTACAGTGTAGAATTGATATCCATGATATCAGACAGACGGCCCAGTACTGTGTCTATTGGTAATTCCTCAGAAGGTGACTCAAAAGACCCACTTTCAATCATCATCAAATCTAAATCCTCTTTTAATTGGTCTTCCTCTTTATCTTCATTCATATGTTCAGTATGATGATAATCAGGATACTCCAATTCAAACAAGTACATATGGGCACAGGGCTCATCAAAGTGAATAACCTGGTAACAATTGCACGACACAATCTTCATAGTGTTATTGTCTACCACTACCTCATATCCAAGGTCTTCTTCCATCAAGGACATCACTATATACCTGCCCTTACTTGAATCAGACACATAAGATGGTTTCTTCAGGATCATCTGCTCTCTTTCAACAGGCGATATCTTCGTAGCCAATGACTGTATTTGGTCTATCTCACGCTCAGCTTCCTCACCCAACTGTTCTTTAGCACTGATAGTCAAGATACATATCAACCTGTCTATTCTCTTCTCGGTGCATCTGTTCAAGTAAAGTGAGTTCAAATGAGTACGCCATATCTCAATCGACTGTGATACTAGTGGATCAGCCATTGGAAATGGACAATAAGCTGCATTCCATATTCTGTTTGTATGCCATTTCTTGAAGTGACGCATGAACTTGGCCGGGGATTGATAATTGGATTCGAATGTACTCAACTTCTTTGTGAACTTGTCCTTGTCCTCTTCCCATATCATATCCTTGAGTTCAGTCATAATGATTCCTCTTAACTCCAGACACTCAATATTGATCTCTTGATCACCACTCATCTTCAGTTTCTGAGATAACAGATGGACCAGATCATGGATGACATGACAGAGGGAATAGCTGATTTTGCAGTCAGGGAAGAGGTCTATCAGTGGCTGTATGTCTTGATCGGGTCCTTCCATTGTGAGTAATTCACAGTCAGTTACGATCTCCTTCACACTGAGTAATAATTGATTCTCTTTAAGAAAACTCATCCATTGTATGACTGCTTGAATATACGGGGAATTAGTGAACATGTAGCAGGCCGGATAGATCCTTCCATGTTCATAGATGATCAAGCTATAGAGAATCATATCCCCATCTATGCCGATGTCTGTAGTAGCCACCAGACATACTTTCATACATGTCTTGAGACATTCCTGTTGAAGAGGAGAAATAAAGCCAGAGACAAATGAATCATCATCTGTGTCCAATTCTTCATCATATACAAGGTAGTCTTCAGTCTTGAGATAATCAGAGTACCATAAAAGCATGGATTCCCTCTCATCCTCATGGAATAAATAGAGTTTCTTAGCAATCTATTGTGTGTGAGGGTAAGTTAGCTTATTCAAATTGGAAGATCACTTTGTGTACCTTCAGCATCTTCTTGTTTCTGTCTCTACAAGGAAATCTTCTCTCAAAAGGACGTCCATGCTGGTTCATGTAATTAAGCATATCCAATTTGGCCCTTCTAGGAATAGACTGATTGGAATTCAGATAGTTATCGATACGAGACCCAATGTCAACACTCATTTGATCTCTTTTCACTACAGCTTTCTCTTTTTGTACTACTTCTACTTTATTCTCTTCATCTTCATCTTCATCTTCATCATCCTCCTCCTCCTCCTCCTCCTCCTCATCTTCTTCTTCATCCATATCTGCATCTTCCTCCTCTTCCTCTTCTTCATCCAGTTTCCTTTTCAGAGGATTCAACATGGATTTATTCTTGAGATAAGTGGTATTTGAATAAGCAATAGTCTGATGACACTCAGGGGGAGGAGAAGGTGTAATAAATTGAACAAGATAAAACAATATATCCCTTATATTAGGATGATTTGTAGCCACCAGATCCTTCCTTTGATCTTCATTCAAGTACAAGAACAGCTCCATTCGCTTCATGAGTGTCTTGTGATCCCCAATGAAATCATCCTCTATACCCGGAATATGACTGGTATGTTGGTTGATGGGTTTTAACTCAACAATGGTAGGATGGCGATAATAAAAAGTTACTCTGACTTGTGCATTGCAGCTATACACAGACTCAGACCTTGGCTTCTTGTTATCATTATAAGATCGATGGCAGATGAAGTTCTGTCGATAGTAGAAACTGGTGTTATCATTGATCATACGTGCTTGTAGAATGAGTTCTTCAGATGGCTCAACATATTCCTTGGTACTATGATGTTGGTACCACTTCATAAAGCATAATTTGCCTATCTCAACTAGACACTTCCGCCACTCTTCTTCCGGAACCCAAATGGTCTTTGTGAAGTTATAAACTCCTTTCATAGGAGAGTGTTCTAATGCTTTATGGATATCTCTGCATCGATGTACCCTCATCTTAATTACATTTGGTTGTGCCATTGGATAGGATGATAATAGAAAGGAAGAGAGAAAGAGAGGAAGAAATGGACGCGACTTGGTTGAATATAAGGGCGCCCATTCAATCTATAAAAATATCTCTCCCACACACACACATACTTTATACACATTGTTAAACCAATAACAAATGGTTGTTTTTGGATAGAAGGGAGTACACTTTATTCTTAATACAGTAACACTCACTCAGCCACCTCTGTTAATCTAGATACCACAACCCAAACTTCTTTAGGTCCTTCATCTTATTCTCCCCCACACGGTAATTGGCATGAACGATCATGGGTGTCATGTCGTATTTGGTAGGAATATTTCTGTCAAAGTACATTCTACCATGGGGAAACAGCATGAGATCCAATAAGGCTATTTTACTGGAGTGATAGCTGAGGTCCATGTCATTCAGGATACGATTGATTGCTCTCTGCTGAGTCACTTTAGGCTCCTTATCTTGTATCTCAATAGAAGCTGCCAAGATATGTTTGTTGGTAATTGTAGGTCTCATCACATAGAACCCGGAATTCACAATATCCTGTTCTGTTTCCTGACTGAACAGGGTCTCTGTGAGTGATTTCCGAGAAGTGAGTTTCATGGTCAGATAACTGTAGATAGAGGGTGAAGTAAACACAATATCCACATCAGAGAACCACACAGTCACATTGGAATACAACAGTCTCTCCACTACCAATGATTTAGCTTGTGTAATAGGTGTGTATCCCGTAGTCAACCATGCACCGAATTCACTCGTCAGTTCTTGATGGAACCAATCTTCGGGTATCAACACCACATTTTTCCCGTAACCTTTAGAATGCATAGTATCTACCATGGCCTTATCTGTAGCAAACACCAGGAACTTGTCATCTAATCCACACTTCTTCAATGAAGCAATCCAGTTCAATGTGTAGTCACCCATACCACTGTTCGTGACTGCTGTCAACAGGATGCGGTCTTTCTTCTCCTTTCTCACATTGATGTCTATCATCTGCTCTATCTCCTTGCTCAATTTACCCCACGGTTTAGGTGTCCAGTCATTGACCTTGGTGAATTCGGTATCCACAGCAACCAAGTCCTCGGGTTCTGGCTCATCTAATACATCCGTTGAATGAACATCGAGGAATCTCGACCGACTGGGCACAAGATTTGATATTAAGAGAAGCAATGATATCAGGAATATGCTTACAAGGAGCATAATAAAGGCTTTATTTCTACCATATTTCTCCATTATATAGTTATTATTTATTATGTTTAATAAAAAATAAAAGGGAAGGAAAGCAACTGGTTTATTTATCCCCCTTTTTAAATGAGTTGTCTCCGTGTAACCCTAGTTACTATAGTTACCATAAATGGAACTCTTTTTTTTTGATTATAATAACCCTACATCTCGCAAACAATCCTGTATGACAATATCATTCACTGCTGCCATAACAAACTTGATCTGTTGAGTATCAGTGGCACATGTAAAATGTGTATAGATCTGCTTAGACTTTGAATGGTTCAGTGATAATATCCGATTGACTATATAATTGGCTGAATCATCGAAAGTGTTGCTTCCAATATAGTCAGCAAATACGTCATGAATAGGGCATCGCTTGATCTTTTCTTCAAATACGTCCACTTTATTCAGAAACAGTATCATGGATGTCTTTATAAACCATGCTGAATTACATATAGATTCAAACAGTATAAACGCCTCCTCCATACGATTCTGTAGAAAATGGAATGGGTGAATATAAAAGAAGAATCACTGCTAATACATGTTTACCACGCCTTTGTCTTCCATCAATACTTGGTCATACTCTGATAGTGCAAATAGAAAGATGATAGCCATTACATTATCAAAGCAGTGGATCCATTTCTTCCTTTCTGATCTCTGTCCTCCCACATCGTACATATGATAGGTCAGATCTCCAATATGGAATATCGTCTCTGTAATGCCTATCGTCTTGACTCTTGCTCTTAGTATATCATTATTATTCGGTATATAACTGGGATTAGCAATACGTTCTATTGAATCAAGAAAACTAACAAACAGCCAAAACATTTAATCTCTGTGTAGGACATTCTTCTTCTTTTGTAACTTACTATTGTGTGGAATCTAGTATCTGACATTCTGAATACGTACTATATGCAGACCGTATATTCTTTTCTGTCCATAGTGTCTGAATGGCATTTGCTAATTCAGCAGGGAATGTATGTGTCTTCAAAGGTAACGATTGTTCCAACACCAGACTCTTTTCATACTCATGTGTCACAGGCAAACTCAGATCTTCCATGACTTCTAATATCAGTTGCATTGATTCGACTGTGTTCGTAAACACGGCCTGTCTGTACCCTTTCTTCTCTTCACTACTGAACCCGCCTTCATGGATGATCTTCATTTGTTTGATCACGGTGGATTTACCACTGTCGCCTGTACCGAGTAACAGTAATTTGATATCTTTCCGAGAATTCATGGCTTCTTTCTTCAGTTGAGCATTGATCTCTCTGTTCTTCTCTTCTAATTCATTTCTCGAATGATAACAACCCATGATGAATGTGAAGGGAAAAGGAAAAAAAAAAGAAAAGACTTTGAGGAATGTTTTATTTATTGATTTATTCAGAAATTAATCTAATAAATTCCCAGAAGATGGGTCTTGGTAAGGTCTCCAGTTAGCTGGCTGTGATGGATTGTAGTTTCCACTGGATGGTTGTGGCGGGCAGTAAGGACGCTGTTGAAATTGGTTGGGAGAATAGTTGTTGGTGGGATATGAAGTATTAGGTTGAGGAGGAATAGGTGGCTGATGTTGGTTGGATGGGGGATAAACAGGAGGATATCCACCGGGGGAGGAGTAGGAGGAATAGCTGGAGGATTGAGAGGGGGGTCGTTGGTAGTTACTTTGAGAGGGTGGGTAAGTACTAGCTTGAGAAGGTGGCTGGTAGGCAGGAGTTGGTGGCTGATAATTATTGGAGGGTGGTTGATAGGCAGAGGATGGTTGATAATTAGCAGGTTGTGAGGGTGGCTGATAGTTAGAAGCAGGTGGTTGGTAACTAGGTGATTGAGCAGGAGGCTGGTAGGTAGAAGGTTGGGAAGGTGGTTGATAGCTGGATGGGGCTGTGTAATTGCCTGAATAGTTAGGTGGCTGAGTGTTGTAACTAGGTTGGGATGGTGGTGTAGGACGGTAGTTATAAGATGGGTTAGAATAATTGGAATAGGAATAGTTAGACTGAGAATAAGGTGAAGCAGGAGGCTGAGGAGGTGTAGTAGGTGGATGAGATGGAACAGGTGGATGGGCAGGAGTGGGTGGGCGATAACCATAATAGTTGGTGGAGGGTGCAAATGGCTTGGGAGGAGGGGTAGGTGTGTATCCTGCAAAAGGAGCGCTGGGTTCATTATGGATCGACATTTGACGTGTTTGGTTCGTCAACTGGTTGATATTAGGAGCAGTGTATTTATTGAGCTCTTCTCTCAATTGAGCTTGTTCTCTGCTACTCTTACTCGTCTCTATTTCCTGCTTCAATCGATGTCTCTCATTTGCTCTGTCTGCACAGAACTTATCAATGTTGTGCTTCAATGACTGAACCGCTTCTTCCAAATTGTTATAGAATTCCAATCCTTTCCTCAATCCATGTCTCAAATCGGCATAGACAGTCCTTGCTTCTCTAAAATCATTATTCAGATTATGTTGCAATCTTTCTGCCTTCTCATGCTTTGTATACAATGTCTTGGCCTCCTCTCCTTCCATCAATTCCTTGAATGCTTCTGTCAAATCCTGAATGGTCTGCTGCTGATGTTGAATGGTGGCTGTGATACGCTGTTGATGAGGTTTGAACTTCTCGAGTTCAGATGAAAATATCTGCTGTTCCACATTCGCTTTCTTATTCAAAATAAGCAGCTGAGAGATATCATCTTGCAGTGTCTGTTTTCATATTCATTAGTAAACCCCATTCATTATAATAAGCTATGAAGTAGATTTACCTTCTCTTTCAGATCCCGAAATGTCTCAGTTCTGTCATTATCAATTTTACGGAGCTTATCAATAATCATCTCAATATTCTTCACTTTCATTGCCATGGACTGCTTTGATTCTTCTTCAGCATTAATATCCACATCCAATAGATTTATAGATGTGTCTTGGCTATCACCGGCTACGGCTGATATACATTCAGCATAAGCCTTTTCAAGATCTCTGCTTTGGCTGCCCTGTTTGAGTATATTGATGGTGTGTTTCATTGACTCATACTTTGCTATCAACTGATTATCAGATACTCCAGCATTGTCTAAGGTACGTCGATGATTGGAAATATCGTGTACGAATTCATTAGTGAACATGCCTGAGGGTGACTGAGTCCACTGGTCACCATAATTCACTCTCTCCTGTTCATACTCCTTCATCTCACTGCTCAATGCCAATGATGACTCCTCCAACAATCGACCGACTGTTCTCTTCTGCATGAATAACTTACTAATGAGTTCATGAATGGGTGGGTGCTCTTCTGCTGCTAATTCATCAGCCCATGCTCTTACTTCCTGAGAAGGAGAAGCATAACTATCGAGAGACGATTGTTGTTTGAACTTTGCTAAGGAAGAGGGTAACTTCATATAATCCAAAGACGCATTGAGTTCAGCCTTTGCAATATCACATCGTTCATTCTCCATTCGAACCAACTTGGCCTTTTCTTCTGAATACATAGAAGCACTCTCATGAATACTCAAGGGTATTAACTTGTTGAATATATCTACTCCTATCACTTTCTTCATTTCCTCAGGTCCATATAACTCAGAAATTGGAATGGGTCTGACTGTCTTAAGACGATCGATAGGTGTGAGAATGGATTCCTGGGGCACATTCTCGTGATAGATGAGATCGTTGTCTCGAGTAGCAACGGTGAACTTCTCACCAGCAGAAGCCAGAATGGACTTACACAGCTCCTGGAGAACAGATCCTGAATCTGCTGGGACAGTTCCATTAGCATGGTTGGATGCAATAAGTTGGTTATTTAATGCCTGGCTGCATAATTTGTTGGCTTCCTTCGCAGCAGCTTCAGCAGCGCCATATCGACTCACACTCTCACCATATTTGGACTCCGCCTCACACGCAGCTGCTTTATAACTCTGAGCCATAGCTGTATAATACTTCTGTTTAATCTGAGTGATGATCACCCAAGACTTATCCAGGTTCACACCACGTACTGTAGCATCTGTCATACTATCTACCAAGTTTCCATAAACCCAAGCAGCATGACTAGCCAACTTGGCAATCAGCCCTGACTTGTTCTTCTCTTTGATACTTGTCTCCAAGAAACATTCATGAGCCTGTGCTAACATGAGTTCGGACAGCATATTCACTGTTTCTCTACTCAAATCCTCAGAAGGAGCATGTAAGAAGTTATCGTTGATGTACTGGAACATGCCTGCAGATGCCTGGAAATAATGAAACGCACGCTTCCTTCCTTCTGCTTCTGCCCTGTTCTGCATACTGGCAATAGCAGAAAGTGTAGCAGCTAAGTTGAATATCACACTGGCTTTCTCAAAGGCAAGAGAATATTGAGCCACAGGCTTACTGTTAAATGTATCATACCTACAAACAAGTTAATACCTATGTATACGCCTATACTATCTGCTTTACCAGTTAAACAAGATCTTCACATGTTTCTCATCTACTGGAAACCGTAAATCCAGTAGTTCTAGTTGTCCAAAATAGCGATAGAACAAGTCTCTTCCAGTGAGGTCTTTCCCTGCACCACGGATATCTTGGCGTAATCTGTTAAATGATTGTGTTTCTTCTTTGTATTTTTCAGGATCGTCCTGATAGACACGTGCAATGTACTTCTTTAGTGGATGAATCCAGTCAATGTCGTCTGTTTTCTTAACAGGCACACTGATGAAGGGTATTTGTGGTGTAGACATGAGAAAGTTGTATGAAATAGAGGGAGAAAAGGGGGGAAGTCACCAGATAAATAGAGGGTTTGTACATATTCTGGGAATTTTGGGATGATATTAATTGGAGACTTTTTATTTTCTGGGCAAATTGTGTGGAGGTTCTTCTCATGACGTCAGTCCTCATAATGAGTGTATGTGAATTTCATGCATATGAGTGTGGGATCATTATACAGAAAGGGTGTTTTTATGGCAGAATAGAAGGTTGGCTTTAATCTGTGTACAATAATGTATTCATTCTATGCATTACATCTATGTGAGGCTTCAATAAGTATCTCTGTAATAATAGAAAGCTGTAAAAGGAGATGGATATTGATAGAACATGGTTGTTTTCTATTTGCCAGTTCTGAAGATTACTATGGCACATGCGTAAGTAGGGAATTCGATTAAGCATTTACATATCATAAATCCGTGTAGAGATAAGGGCTATTTATAGCTTTGTATTGCATAGACACATACCCAATACCACTGAACTTTACACGAGCATGTGATATCATATTGGTAAACATCCGTCAAAGTCCTCTTCTTGTGATTGTCTTACTGTACCTATACAAGCCACCACTGTTTGATTCTTATATAAGAGACATACATTGGATTACTCTTGAACTTCAACTTGCTTTTCATATTCCACCTGGTCATCAGAAAAGAATATTCAAAATGGATTCTCTGCGCAAGGATTTCCCATCCCCGAGATTTACTGTTGTAGAATCTTCAGAAAGTGAAATGAATCATGTGAAAGGCTATTCGGTAGACTATAACCATGTATGGAGAGACAAAGAAAGGGTTAATTATGTTAAAGTTGGTGGTGCCATCTACAGAATAACAAATAATAACATCTGAAATAAATGATTATATGATTTAGTCTTATCTTTAACACTTTACAAGTGCCATTTTATATGACTTTAGATACTTTGTCTACTGTGTGCTTGTCAGATACTAATACTGAAAGAGTTTTTGAAAGACTGGTTATGTAAGCAGTTTGGCCTTATAGGCTAGATGATGATATAGACAGAGTGAGTAATTGTATCAAAGATTGCTCGTAGAAATATAATAAGTGATACAGTGCTTCTATCCATCTCTTTACTATCAACGACTCACTCAAATCACTCTCATAAAGGTATCTTCTGCTATCGAAGAGTACCAAGAGAGAGGATCCTGAAAGAGATCTTAATATTGGTATGAACGAGAGCCAACGATCTGAAAAAGAAGGGTGGCAAAATACCCACTTACTGTATGTAACATTCTCTCCTTATTGTAACAGTAAACAATGCTCAGGTAGTCAAGCCTTAAAAGGCAACAAGGGAGTAAATAATATGAATCCATTTGATTAGAACCGTTAGACTCCGTGTAAAGTGAGTGTATGTTTAGTTAGTATAGATGATAATAGGAATACGGAATTGCCTTATCCTTCACTACCAATGTGCTTTATTTATTTAATATAACTAGTTCTGTATTCTACAGTGATTTATATGCGTACAAAGCGATATAATTAGACAGAAGGCTTGAAAATATAAATAGAATACCTCCATATTTTCCATGATAAGCATAGTAATTGCCCTTATTCATTTTAACAGATTGTAAACAAGAGCATATTTAATCTAAGAATATTGATAGGTTATGGAGAAAAACCTGCCTTCCTTAAATACCTCCAGAATAAAGGCAAAGTAATATTTTTATGCGCCTCAAGGCACAGGATCACGATGGGGAATTTTACAATCATATTCTCTGATATTAGGCTTAGTTACTTCTGTATGCAATGGAATAGAATAAAATAAAAGCTTCTCAACAGTTTCTACTAACTTCATTCTCTTTTCCTTTCTTTCTTGTACTCTTGGTGCTATCATAAGTGCACATATATCACAATGTCTGAACCCTATAATCCACACATACCCAATGTCCAGAAAGATCTGTCAGTCACTCAAATTAAAACAGCACGGATACAGCAAGATATAAATGAGGCTGCGGATATCATGCACAAAAATATTGTTAAAGCACATGAGAGGGGTGAGAAAATGAACACACTTAAAAAAAAGGCGGACGATCTGGGAGAAGCTGCGAAGGCTTTTAAAGAGAAGTCTACTAAAGTGAAAAGGAGAATGCAGTGGAAAGACTTGAAATGGAAGATCATCATTGGTGTTATTATCCTTGTTTTATTAGGCATTATTATTGGATCTGTTGTGGGAACACAGAAATAAGAACAGCGCATAGACTCCACAATAACATAGGCATCTACATACTAGAGACAAGAGGAACTATAGTGTCTATCTCACGGTATCAAGCACTACATTCAAAAGGGCATACATTCATATATGACAATAAATATATTTGTTATTATTTTATTGTTCTTGATATTGGCTTTAGTTAGAATATTGGTGTCTATTACGGTTGACGGATTCATATATAATGTATAACGTTATTCTTCTATGAATACTGATTGCTGAGTTTTAATATTTATGCTGATCAATTCCATAATCTGAAGCATCTGTTTCAACACGAAAGGGGCTAGTCATATCAGGAGCAAGCAATACGGGGGAGGAACACGGTCTTCCTTTTAGTATCTTGAAGCTTTCTTCGCATTTGTCGGTCCAGATTGTCGATCTCTTCTTTGGTCCAGTTCCACGAGTCAAATCGGTAATGGGAGCAGCAATCGAAGCAAAATTCGGAATGAACCTTCTGTAATATTGAGCTAATCCAATGAACTGTCGCACTTCTTAAACATTGTTAGGGGTCTTCCCATCTTGAATAACCTTGATCTTATCTGAAGAGGGCTGTATACCATTACCAGAAATTTTATAACTCAGGAATGATACTTCTCTTTGATAGAATGGACACTTCTTCTGATTGATCACCAACTGAGCATCTTGTAACTTCTTCAAAACATAATTGACATATTTTTTTTATAATCGGTAGCAGAATTACTATAGATAAGAATATCATCGAGGTACACCAGCACAAAATTGTCGAGGTAATCTGCAAGTACATCATTCATCATCTTCTAGAAAGTCAGAGCGGCATTACACAGACCAAAAGGCAGCACACAAAACTCAAATTGACCATATCTAGTATTGAAGGCAGTCTTCTCTACATCTTCTTCCTTGATTCGAACTTAATGATAACCAGAGGTGAGATCTAAGCTAGTAAAATAAGTAGCACCATTCAATCGTTCTAAGCATTCATCTATTCTAGGCAAGGATACTTATTTCGGATAGTTGATTTATTTAATGATCTGTAGTCCACACACATACGCATACTTCCATTCTTCTTCTTCACAAACAACACTGGACTACCCCATGGAGAAGTACTTGGCACAATATGACCTTTCCTGAGCAATTCATCTAGTTTTCGTTTCAATTCATGAGTTCCACCGGGCTCATCTTGTACGGAGCAAGAGTTACAGGAGCAGCATCACCAGTATCAATCACGTGTTCAACATTTCGGTCAGGAGGCATCTCATTTATTTCATTTTTAAACACGCCAGGGAATTCCTTCTTTAGCTTGTTCACCAATTCATCATCACTTTTGTCTTCCACAATATCACCACAATTCAGTCAATGAACAATATGGCATTCTTCAATGACTTCTTTATGCAATTCATTCTCAAGTTGCTTAGCGGTCATGAGATAGTTTAGCTCTTCATCACCGAGGTTATCAGTATCATTCACAGGAAAGATCTTGATCACCATAGAACCTTGCCTGATAGTCCAACCGTCTTCAAACCAGTTAGGAATGGGCTTTGTCTTGACTAACCATTCACGGCTCAAGATAACATCAAACTTGGAAGGGAATACGAATCCTTTGAGGATATCATTATGGTTCTTGTCCAGTTAGAAGGCAAATGTAACCTTCTTCTTGATAGCTGTCTTATCACCGTTGGCAGTTTCCACAGATTGATTGGTCACATCTTTTACTGTATCTACAAATGGGAGAATACGCGGATGTATATAGTTAGCACTTGCACCACTGTCAATCAGAGTCAAGAAAGTATGTTCATTGATCATTTTGTTGTAGATAGGTAATCGCTTGTGATTACTCGAGGCATTAATTAGGAATTGTCGGTCAATGCTAAGGGCATAATCCAGATTATCTTGTAAAAAGTCATCATCAGCAGTGGGTACAGGATCTATAAGGGACCTTCAAATAATCATCCTCCTTAAAGTTAAATCAGTATCTTTATTCATTGTTGTCACTATAGTTATAGTTATTATAAATATTATTATTATAGTTATCAATCTGTTCTTCTCTACTATTTCCAGAATTCATCACGTAAAGACGCTGTCTTCCATTATTGTTGTTGATGTTACGAGATCCAGACATCTTTCTTCTATACTCTTCCTCTAATCTCTCCAGCAATTCTTGTTCTGCAATCCCTTTGTACGTGTCCAAACTTATGAGACCAGAAACACTCTCGGTTATCCCTTCTGTTGCGGTTATGCACAAATGATGACTGGGCCCTGTAACTAGTGGTATTGTTATTTCTTGAAAAGTTATTATTACCACGGTATTGTTCTACAGCAACAATAATGGCACTAAGATCCATGGGATCATCAACATAACTGGTTCTAGTAGTGGAGGCAGCATAACTGTTAGGGTTGACTCCATGAATCTTGATGTCTTCGTAGGAGATAGCAATCGGATTGCATCTTCTAAGCTAAGGGGACCTTTAGTCATCACATGAATTTTAGGGCCTTCCTTCAGTCTTTGGATAAACTTATCCATTGCTTCATCATCAGTTACTGACAGCAGCTCGAGTAAGATGTGAAACTCTTTTACATAATATGATACGGTAGTTTCTTATCTTAGGGCGGCCAAACGATGTCTAGCAAACTTTGATGAGTAGACGGGTTTGAATTCAGTGTCTAGATTATGTTTGAATACTACTTAGTTGATAGTGTGTTCTTCTTTTGCACACAAACGGTCCATCATGTCTGGGCTAATTCTCGCAGTAGGTTTACAGCATATGACACTCATTGATCTTCTGGAAATTTGTAGAAATTAAGGTGTTGTTCTACTGTCTGGTACCACTGATCTATGATATTGACTTTTCGGTCACCATTGTATGTATTAGGGTATGGGATTCTTACGGCAGCGGATAAAGGGCTAGATGCGATCTTGTTGCAATCTCCAGACAAAATGCCTCTCTTTTCTTACTAGACGACTCCAAAATTATCAAGGAGAGCGTGGTTCCTGGTACTGTTGCGGAGACAAAAGTGAATGCTATGCTCACATACGCAAATGTTCTTTCGCTTTTTTCTTCATGGTTCCAAAGTATTAATCATATTTATGTAGAATAACAGGGTGAAAAAGGCTTTCTCTACATTCTTCAATAATCATGCAGGAATAAGTGCGGAGAGTACAATCAATTACAATACAAAAAGGTAAATTACATTCTGATTATGTTGTCTAAGCAGTCTATAGTGGCGATTACGTAGCTCAATGGCGCAACAAGTTGCTGAGGATAAAGAATTAAATAACCAGAAACGAGGATTAGCATCCAATGGCAAAGGGGAGGAATCTGATTCAGACAGGAAAAAATTAAGACCACCATCAACAATGACGAAGAATATGATGAAGATAGAGAGAAAGAAGAAGAAGAAGATAACATCTGAGTGAAGTGGAAACAGTTTCTGGATGACCCGATAAACACCCAGAATCACATTTTCTGTAGCCCCGAAAAGCATCGTGTAAACTGGTATGGTAGGCTTCTACGTCGACGAAGCTGCTTGCCCCAGGATCTTTATTCAGAGCTTAAGAAAGAGATCTCCTGTATCGAGACCAAGTCTATTAATCTATGCTTATTCAGTGGAGTCATGGCAGTTGTAGAGGCGGTACGTCGCTAGCAATTTTTTATTCAAAGCCATGACTAATTTCCCTATTAGACGTCTCGAGGTGATATGGCAGTCAGGATGTAGGATTTGGATAAAATCTCAGTAGAAGACCAAAGCTTAGTCGCCGAGAAGGAACTACTCACTTTCATCCTAGGGAATTTGTAAGTATAAATATGGAAGTGAAATGATAAAGATATGTTTGGCTAATTTATCTTGGTCAACAAGAAATTTATGACAATATTCACAAGGGGGTCTTGGCAAAGTCGGAAATGTGCTATCGTTCCTATATATTCGACACAAGTCTTAAAAGCTGCACACAATATCTGAGAGACAAGGGATACGATGTTACATTTTTACCAGGAGAAATTTGCTTGGAGGCAATGACTACCCAACTGAAGAACAAAGGGATGACAGATGGCCGATATAAGTATAATGCTGATGGCTTGATTTGCGCAAACGATTTTTCTAGTCTGGAAATTTTACTAGCAGAAGTTTCTTCTGGATATGGCAGTAGCGACAGAAGCAAGGTCAGTTTTGACCATTACAAGGGAATGTTCGGTCTTCTTTCCATGATACGAACCATTGCACAAACATAAAACAGAGGGACTATTGACACATTTAGGAAGTTGAAGATTCATTTTATTCATGGCCATGGTAGGCTACAATATCACTATTTCATTTTTCTCTGTAACTTAATTGATTCATTTTATAAGGCAATGTCAAGACACTGGAATATATCTATACAAACACAAAGGGTCTTTCTTATGAATAAGGAGCAGAGAATGGTAGTCCCAGTTGACTTTAAAGAGAAAGATATAATCATGATTCCTTTCATCCAATTTTATTTGACTGTAGCGGTATGTAGACAGTGCAAGAAAGTAGAATAATTGATGGCTGGAAACGTGAGAAGAGAGTGATCGAGGATTTGAGTGTAGACTGTAGTTCACCCACTTCAGAAGAGTGTGATGATATTGCAAAGAAGCCGTATGAGAAGAGTACCAGAAAGTTCAATTGTCCAGCTTTCATTAAGTTCTTTGAACTGACTGTCACTCAGAAACATATGGTACACAACCATGTTTTGAGTACTGATACTGCATGTTATTCCGTTCACAGAAAACAGCCTGCAGACATCATGGATAGAATCTATCGTCTTCTATCCAGTGGACATAAAGATCCTGTTGGTGCAGTTATGATAGTAAATAAATGAGAAGTATAAAGTGACAATAACCAACATTGTATTTACATTAGACATTGGAAGCATTGGGTGTGAAGAATATCACCTAGAAAAATGTTCAAAGTATTTAAACTCTTTTCTTGAGAAGGTGATACTGGAAAAGAAATGTTTGATTCCATCAAGTGGGGAATCTGAGATACACTATTCGCATCCAAGTAAAAAACAATCAGGAAGTCTAAGTCCGTTGTTGATGCTAGAAACTGGTCAGAGGCTATAATCATAGATGCAACATATAAGACTAATGTTCACAGACTGTCTCTTGTGAACATAGTTGGAGCCAGTAGTGTCACATCACTCAAAGGGACAAAAGTGTTGCAGACAGCATATGTCAACTCTGAAACGGAGGATATAATGAATATATATTATTCAACTCTAAAAAATAAAATGTAAAAGGAGACAGATAAGTGAATCAGACCGAAAGAAAGATGGATGCTCTTTATTATTACAAAATGGATGAGAGTATTTATATTAAAATGCTATACGGAGAATGGATCTTGAACATACATGAGTGTGTGAATTGACATGATCCAATTACGGATGTCAATACAGGGGAACAACCTATCAAGTGTCAATAAAAAGGGAGACCATGAGGATGATCTAATCTGAGATGAATACATAGAAGTCTTCTAATGAATCGTAGCCCATCTATTGGATACTCTTGTTACTCGGCATGGCGTGTTTAAAGAAGTATTAGAGGACTTAAGGTATTGATCATTACTGAATCGGTATGAAAGTAGCTTATATTGAGTGGATCAATATACTAATTGCATTGACTTCCAAATATTTCCTTATGAGTTTATGTACTCAATAGACATTAGTATGAATATGAGAGTGTCGATGTAGGTAATACAATTAAGATCATTGTATGACAGTTGGGATAGAACTACAGATGAGAATCTGGATAGATTCTGATACAACAGGTACATGATTCATCGAAAATGACGAGGAAGAGAGGAAAATCGTGGTAGAAAAAGAGATGAGGGAGAAGCTTGTTGCTTACTTAACAAACAAAGGTGGGTCAATGGGAAGTCAGGCATGTGTTCATGAAGCATGTCCTTACTCTCTTTCATGGCCAGTTTGCTCCCTTTGAGTATGAGTTGGAGGGGACGAAGACAATGCTTCAACTGGAGCAATTACTGCCTCTTGTGGGTGATAAGCCCTTGTATATAAATTGTTTTTTTATCAACTTAATTGCCACCATATGTTAATTTACCATTGATGTTATTTGAGTGGAATGACTTTATTCATATAACTTCAGATCTTATAAGCTTTAATAAATAAATTGATTCAGTTAATTACAGTTCAACTATGCCTTCACTATAACATTGAATCGGTTAATTATAGTCGAAGTACTTTTGACTAATACATTGATTCAGTGGATTCTAGTGGAAATTTGGCTGAATGGAGTGACTAAAAAATTGATTCAGTTGATTCTAGTTGAAATATGCCTTGATTAAAAATTGATTCTTCTGATTCTGGTGGTGAATCTACAATCACTGACTAAAATGGGCATCAGCTTTCTTTTTATTGGCTATATTAAGTGGCTCTTCTAAATTTATGATGTATTGGATTAATAGGTGGATGCTAAAAAAATCTACGTCACACATTTTACCTTCTGAGTTTAAAGGGCGTGTAAATAGGGCGTGTACCAAGTATTCCCCAAATATCCACATCTTTACCATGGCTTACGTTAGTCCAGTATCCCGCTTTATAGTCAACTTCTACCGGCCACTTGAAGTTCTATATTTCGGCTATTGGCTGTAAGTGCATCGCGTTCTAAGCATTTTGGGCATTTTACCAATATGTTAGGAAGAAGGCAATTCGAACAGATGCTGTGCTCCATATTGTCTGTGCTGAGTAGAAACATTCTTCAGGAGATCACAATAACAAGTATTCATAGCTCAATCATAACAATAACAATGGGACTGTATATATAGTAGTTTATTTAATTATTTGATGATTCTTTATCTTTTTATAAATTGTACTATCTCTGCAATAAACTCTCATCTATATATCTTATATTGTCTTACCTTTTTGAGTGCACTTAGTACCTAAACCAGCCTGTCTCTTATTCATACCTTACACTTGGGTTATCAAATAGCCGTGAGATTGGGTATTGATGAATTGAGAAGTCAATTGATGCATTCCTGGAGTTCTTTCAGAACAACAAAGCTATCAGATATTAGAGAAGTAATCGATGTACACATCATGTTGTTTGTGGATGGATTTGTAAACCAAAAGAAAGGCAAGAGAAATATGACAGTGTTCCATGTTAGCATCTTGAACATTGATCCAGCATATAGGTGAGTTGGGTATCTAATAAAGTTTATATCGTTTACTTATCTCAAACATTAGATCAGAGGATTATTCAATGGTTCAGCTGGTAATTCTTCCTGGGCTAAAAGAAGCCTATTGACATGGATTCCTTCTTGTCCTCCTTGATCAAGGATTCAAAGAATCTGGGTACCAGGAGAATGGTTGTAAACCTGTAGCAAATACAGGCTTAAGCTATCTATTGTAAAGGAGATCCAATACAAAACCCTTCAAAGAAGTATTGGTCAAGTAGTACACATATCCAAAACTATTACATTCACTTGGGCATAATTGATCTTTATTAATATAAGGAGTTCATTGTCATATAATGAAACTTGAATAGGCACTAGCTATCCTGCATATATGTTCTATTGTTCCCATTGTACTCACTTACCTAACACAGATAATATTGTATGAACCTTCAGATTCTGACAATGCAATGCACGAGTATCCCGATCCATCTCTATCACGCATATGCCTATATCTCATTCAAAATCCAAGAGATCCATATGTCTACCAAGAACACTGACCTCACCCCGTTGTTGCTATCCATCTAAAAATGATCATAACCACCATGGAAACCAAGACGTATCTATGACAATAAGCAGCATAGATATCCAAATACGAGAGTTAGCTGAGCTTGTGTATGAGTTGATTACTGTGGGTGCAAAACCGACAACCAGAACAAGCAGCAAGTTTTTTTTTACAAGACTGGTAAATCATATATTACCAAGGACTACTCATTCTTCATCAAAAACAGCTGCTTGAAGACAATTGGTGAGACGTTGGAGAAACCCAGATCAAGTATCCCAACTTCATTTCAAGGCAGCTGGGACAATAGAATTAACAAGTTGGATGGTACCAGAATGGTCGACTATATTGACTTTCTAGTTTATGCTGTACCAACAATGATATGTCCGATGTTGGAGAATGATGATACGCAGAAGGCGTTATATTAGCTGTCCCTGGGTTGTAGCTTAGCACTTCAATGGAGCATAGACCAGAAGATGATCAGACAGATGGAGGAGTAAGTATATATTCTTTAATGTGTATCAATGTAGCTTACATATTATTCGAGTATAGTTGTTTTAGAAGATGGCATAAGTTCCTCCAAAGCGAATCAAAGCAAAGAAGTTGTCGAAGAGTGTGTTCCGCCCTGTATGTTGTTCGTAATCTCGGCCCAATGAGGGCATACAGCACCCGGCCAATAGAGAGAACCATTGGAAAGTAATCCAAACTGATCAAATCTGAAGCTGATAGGGGAACAAACCCAAGTAATTTAGTGGAGAGGATCTCTATCCTCAATCATATATATTCATCCATTGACTTCCAATCCACAGCGAAGATTCTTACATCAACTGTCCATCTAGAAATCCAGACTCGCCTCAATTATGGTCACCCACAAATAAACGAGTGCCGTCGTAGTAATCACCACATCATGTTCGAGTCGCCTCATACCAAGTAAGTAATCAAAACAAGTATATTTATTGTAAATTAACCCATTGTCTATCGACAGCAACCCAAATTACACTGCCCAGTATTGGTTTGTTGGTACCACAGTTTTCTTCTTCTCCCACACTCATATTAATACTACATCACACCTGGCTCTCGTAAAAGTTGCCAAGATACATGGAGCGTGCTTCAACGAGAACATCCCTTTGGTGATGATGCCAAAAGAAAGAAGCACCAACACCTATGCAGTAATCAAACTAGATCAATTAACAACACAAGCAGGGTTAGTGAAAACGCCTGAAAACATAAACACAGTAGAAACAAACACTTACAAGGTAATATCCCCTTACTACCTCTTCGACAAGAACCACAAGAATATTGCTAGGCAGTTATCCTTCTTGTAACATGAATCACTTTTCTCTTTATATTCATTATTATCTTTTCTTCTTTATATCTTCTCTTTTTCTACTCTATATTTACACTAATAAACTCAATATAATACATCAATAATCTCTGCTACATAATTCGTCTGTTGATTGTCCATTTATGAGTGGTTCATTATGTACATCACAACAAGAACGTAGATAATAGAATGAAAACAATGAATTCCCATTTCTTATAATATATTTAAACCCAGAATTTAGCCTCTTTACAAAAAAAAGAATGGCTATGTATACATTACCACACATATAAATAAAGCTCTTAGTAATTGAAGTATAAAGTATTATTGACCAAATAAGGGAAATATTCTAAAACCAGAGTCTCTCAGGTCAAAGGCTAAATTAAGTAGCATAGTGTGGGATGAATGGTGGATGGGGTTGGATGGGTGGATTAATTGTCATAAACTATCATCTATTACTTATTTCAGCAGGGTAACCGTAATCCATGATAATGTAGTCCTTCTCCATTATATTCTTACTATAAGCTACGCTGGCCATCATTTGTTTCTAAAGTATAATAATATTAATTGGTGATTACACTGACAAAATATGCTGTAGCTTTTTACCTTGAACTCGTATAAAGTCTCTAGTGAGAGACTGGTGTAGGTGAATGTGTTTGGTAATGTGGGTAACACCGAAATTCTTAGCAGGCTAAGTATGTAATTCTTTTCGTTGTATTCCATTGTATAGTATTCCATTTTCTCACCTTGGTAGTTAATAAAGAGTCAATATAATCCAGTGAATAGCAGCTATTTTTACAATATTTACCATATATCATCATCCCGAACACAATAAACTCAAGTTTGTCCTTAGATCTTGATATTCTTTTATGCAACATCTTTTTTAACATCTCTGCGATCCTTATACGGTCAATCTCTACTTCACTTGGAGAGACTAAATGATGTTTTACTTCACCCATTCCAATATCCAGATCTTGATGCCTAAATAAGATATCAGGAGTAGACCTTAACAGTCTAGGATGATTACTACAAATATCAGGACGAACATCCCTATGGCAGTGGGTTAGCTGAATTGTAGTATATATATTCATTGTGAATTCATGTGCAGTTAAATTCAATGGATGTCAAAAAGTAGGCAGCGAGAGTATATCAAAATTGATTATAATCTTTATTCCTTATAAAAAAGACCCAGATCCCCTTGTTCTTCAGTCATATTCTAACTATATACACTACTAAGCCACTATATAAACATTGATATACTGAGATTCAATATTGAGATTGACAAGTAACCAGATGATATCCTGTTAGTACTTCATTCATATTACTTTCAGCCTACCACAATACTTTAATGCCATCAGTCTCAATCATACTAAGAAAAGGGGCAACACATTTGATTTTGAAGTTTGTCTCATAAAACACATCTTCTGTAAAGTAACTATGGATGTTGTTGTAACTGTGTAAAAATTGACCACATAAGCATCTTCTATAATATCACATGCATTTGAGCTTAAGCATACCATGTATTCAAATACGTAAAAAGAGATATCTCATCCTCAGATATTGGAAGTAATTCCAGTTTAGCTTTCCTTTGCCTTGTTGATTATGTATTAATGATAGGATATAGAATACCGGCAAGTATGTACTTACTCTACAATATTTTCTTATCAGAAGTTCATAGCAGTCAGGTAACTTCTCTTCATTAAAAGAATTGGGAACGAATTCATTTCTGTAGTCTATTCCTGATAATGACCTGTTATCTCTGCTTAGTTTACATTGTACATACTCATTAGATGAGTTTAAATACTTACAGTCTCCCTTCATAATCAAGTGCATCTGAGAAGAATAACACTTGCTGCATATCCGAACTGCTGACAGGAATAATTTCATCAAATGAGAGAATATATGGTCTCATTCTTTCATCCGTCTCATATTTTTCATCCTCGGGGATATAGGAATAGCCTGAGGACTCAGATAGAATAGATAACTCAAGTAGGCCTAGCAAATGATGTGTCAATACATAGCAAATCTATTCCAAGTGTTACTACTCACTGTCATCTGAGTTTTTAAGTTTTTTCTCACTGCCATTACAATCACACTATGATCGAAGTCGCAGAGAGCGCTTGGTGCCAACTCTAAAGTCTCTAATCTCTTCCCTCACTTCGTTTTGGTAGATGAGTGCTCCCCTTTCACTGAGAAGGATACCAGTTTCTTCACCGGCAATCTCTGCCCTCCTTTTCAATTCTGCCCTCTGGTAGATGCCAAGGAGTTCTTCTTTTACACTGGAGTTTTTAATGAAGCTTTGGATAGATTGAGCACAACTAGAGAGCAACTGTAAATTTCTCAAGTCACTCTTCATTTCTACAATTTTGGACAGATTCAGAGTGAGTAGGCTAAAGAAGTCTTTTGCAGGCACCAATGTAAGCGATTTAGAGACGTAATCGTCAACAAGAATATTAAGATCCTTCCAGTCTTTATATTTGGCAATCAACATCCCCTTGGGCACATTGTACTTTTCTCTTAAGGAAATGTCCAAGGTGTCATTCCCCTTTAATCCTTTTAGACATGGTTTCTTAGGAACTGCCGACATTTATAAATAGGTGTTTTATTCTTTCGCGTTTCAGTTTTTATGGATTTTATCTGGGAGCCAATAAAGAAGTAAATAAAACTGAAATCCACAGTGCTAAATAAAATATCAGTTTGGTAGATATACAGATACACCAAAATCGGACGTTTTTATTTTGTCCACTTCGGAAGTTCAGTCTAGACCAAAATATCGGATTGTACAGCCAACATGTCTTTTGTCCGGTCATATGAAGGCTATATAAAAAGCCACAAGTTATCTACTTGTAAAGGTTACTTGGAAGCCAACTTATTTGACTTGGTTTTTATGGTGTGAGTCTGTTGAAGTCTGAAATGCTTTATTTATAACAATTAAGGTTATTATGCATCAACACAGATCCACATTCTATGTTCTTTATTACTACATATCAAGTTCTATCATTGTTTACGATGATTGTTACAGAACATGGTTATTCTGTTGTATGCTTCTTTCAGTTGTTCTTTGGTGGGTGTAATAACAAATCTAACATAATTAGGATACTTGAAGCACTAAATCAAAATATGAGCAATAGTATTCTTCTTTCACTGGACTTACTTACTTCTCCAGGTAAACAAACAACATTCTCTTCTGCCAGAAGCTTAGAACTGAAGTCTACATCTGAACTGATATCTCTGAATTTCTCCAGCTCTATTCCCACCATCATATACATTGCACCTTGTGGCTGAACAGGCCTCAATCCGTGTATATTTGACACTTCCTTCATACTCAAATCAACATTGTCCTGAATAAGAAGCTGTCAGATTTAGTACCACAACATTGGCTCATCAGTCTACCTGTAGTTTCTGTAGGGTACTCTTGAAGAACGATTCGGGTGTCTTGGCAAATATATCAGGAATAGCATTCTGTATAAGTGAATTAGGACCTAGGATGATCTGAGCCAACTGATGCAATCCTTCATTCACATGCTGGAATACTCCATGACGATCATGAATTGCAATCCATCCCAATCTCCATCCAGGCACTAACCACTTCTTAGCCAATCCCCCAACAGATAATATGGGCACAGTAGATGTCAATGTAGCCATGGGATAAAACACATTCTTGCCAAATACAAGATCACAGTATATCTCATCAACAATAATAGGGATATGATACTTCTCAGCTAACTTCAGAATAGCTGTCAAATGTTCTTTGGAGTAGACAGATCCACATGGATTGGATGGACTATTGGAGAAATGAATAAGGTACATCGAATAAGGTGTGCATAACACCTACTTGTTTACTAGAATAGCACTACTCTTTCCATCAATGAGGGATTCCATCTGTTCAAGATCTACTTCCCAATTACGTTCAGGCTAATTGTAGGTAACAAGCGTAAGAAGTTATATAGAAGTAAGAATAGTCTTATAATACATACAATCAAGTTGTAATATTTGACCTCAACAAATCGAGTAGCAGCTATAGACTCATATAAACAGAATCCAGGACGAGGTATGAGGATGTTTGTACCTTGATCACAGAGTACATTCACACACATCTCAAGTGCACCCGAACAACCATTGGTCAAGATAACATCATCAGGGCTTAATGGTGCTTTAGAGTGGTAAAGATAGTCTGCGACCGCTTTTCTTGCTTGTAGTGAACCTAGAGTATTATATATTTACTTTATATATATACATATCGTGTACCCAATATATCTCCATTACCATCAGCAGGAGGATAGCCGTTGACACGGTAACTAATTAACTGCTTGATAACAGCTTCATTCATGGTGGGATCTACATTGAAGTTACCAGATAGAGTAGGATCACCTAGACAACAAATAAACAAGATTAAATACACTCTCATTGGTAGTTTATCTTACCAATTGATAGACTGATCAATGGTTTCTTTGCTTTGGGATCAACCTTTAACTTATCAACAATAGCCCTGATTGGACTTTCTGCTTGTTTGGCTGATTGAGAAGCCTGTACTTTCCATGAACTGCGATCTGAACTCATGAAGTATTGATATAAGTGAGAACAGAAGAGTGAATATTAGAGAATATTCAAATTGTATATCAAATGAGTCATTCGGAGTTGACGATAGAGAACTTCACTCCGGCTTATCTGTCAATAAACAACATGTCTTTAATGCGAGCATTGTATTCAATCTCAGCTCATATACCCAATATATAAAATAGAGTCTAATACCATATATGGTAACTATGGGAACAACTATCACTTGACTTCAAAGCATTAGTGTTTGCATCCTGTGATATACAAGTAATAAAATAATAGCTGCGCATTGATCATGTAGGCTTAGTTCTATAATAAGCAATTGGTAGGATGTCATTACCATGGGGATATATTTTTTATTTTTAAGGTCTAAAGGATTTGTATACGCCCATAATATCCTTAGCTACCAATCAACACTTCCCAAGCATCAGCATATCTACAATGAATAGTCAGTACACACACTTATATATACGCACACACATATATACACTCTTTTACCTCTTGGGATCTCCAATATGATCTTCCTTAATACCAAACTTCAAGCATATTTCACCCGATACATTGTTCTTCTCACTTCTCTTGCCTAGTGTAAAGTAAGCTGGGTAATTATTGGGATCCTCGTAATTCCTTGGCACTCCATCTGATAATCCTTGGTTGTTACGATCAAATATATTCTTGAATGGGATGGTTATTTCACCCAAGAAGTCCCTTCCAAATGTGTCTTTATCCCATACGGTGAATGCCAGTAAACTAGGCACTTTCTTGGGTGTCAATTTGATATCAAAGAATGTATTCCACTCTGGATTCAGTGTCTGTTCAATCGACTTGGTTGTGTACTTCTTATGGCTAATCATTGAAGTCAATACACAAAGAATATACTCACTCACTCACTTACTTACTCTACTCTTAATACCACATATGGGTCTGAGAAGCCTGTTTTGTCACTAATAAATTACTTGTTTATTAGTCTCTATGGTTTCTATTAATAACCCACACATACGCTGCAGCCAGTTCACGGGCATTTAGAATACCGATACGAAGGATGATTTCTGACATTTAATAATAAAGGGAAGAAGAAGGTAGAGAGAGAGAGTAGATGTTGAAGGCTACTATTTATAGTCTGAAGCAGCAGTCACTACAACTGACAGTAACTTGTCTTCCTAATATGTATCTGCATGATGCAATCATTATTTGCAGCATATATTACACGTATCATATCACTCAACTGCAATGAATAATGAATATTTATGTGAGAGTACACATCTATGGATTGGTGGAGAATGCACATCTATTGGTTGGTGGTATTGGTTGGTGGTGAAGACACATCAACCTTCATCTCAAAAGAAAAGAAAGGAGAGAATAAGAAGAGAATATAAATGATTTATCTTATGTATATATTTTAATGAAGGAGTTAACTGAGTTCACTTGTTACACACACATAAAGAGTATAAACACCTTCAAAAAGAGAAAGAGGTGACACTTCTACTGTCTTCACTATAGAGTCTATTGGTTGTTCTTGGTGGAATATGTCGATAATACTCTTCTTCATTATTGATCTCCTCGCCGGAATCATCACCATGGTAATACTGCTGACGGATGAGATCCGAACCATGAATGATATCACTTCCGGTACTACTCTCAGCATATTCATCATACGGTATAACTTCATCGCTGTCATGGTAGATATAATATCTCATCTGCCCAGGGCCCACTGTATCATTAGACTGGTCATTCCTCATTCTATTGGTATCCATCAGAGTAATGGGTGTAGGTGGTTCAGACAGACTGTAGACTTCAGAAGGAGGAGAATCCAACAGCCGATCATCTCTATTGATATACGAGTACCCATCAAAAGCACGATCTAAGCTCTGAGTGGTCACATAGTCACTTCCCACAGGGGATAATCTCGGTGTCAGTCTCAGGAACTCACTGTCAAAGTGACTGAAATCGGTCTCTGAGTAGAGATTGGGAATATAGGGTGGCTTGATCTTCTTGTGGTAGATATGATCCCAGTTAATAGAGACAAAATAAGGGTTGCTCCTCACTTGAGCAGGTCCGTTCAGCCCAGAACCAAGTCGACGTCGAGGATCTCGTTTCAATAACCGAGCAACAAAATCAGCTGTTTCTATATCGATGAATTCGGGAAACTGGAGTGGATCTTCTCTTATACGTTTATACATTTCATCCCTATTCTCAGACCAGAATGGCGTGATTCCTGTGAGCATTTCGTAGAGAATAGTGCCCATGCTCCAGTAATCAACTTCATAGGAATAGGGCTGGTAATTAAGTATTTCTGGTGCCAGGTATTCTGCTGTTCCACAAAAGGTGTCTGTCCTCTGTTCTTCAACACTTAGATTATCATAGAACTGTTTAGACAGTCCAAAGTCTGTCAATACAATATGTCCATCTGCAGTCAACAGTATATTCTCTGGCTTGAGATCTCTGTAAGTGTGTGTATATCAGTATCATGTATTTGATGTTCACTTTTACTTTCTCTCTTCTGATTACCTGTAGAGAATACCCAGTCGATGTAGTTCTTGTATTCCAAGGATAATCTCGGCTGTATAGAATCTACAGCGTTCCGGAGGCAGCGTATGATTGATTCGTAGTTGTGTAGCCAAGTCACCTCCGACATGGTAATCGAGTACAAGGAATAATTGGTTGAGGTCTTGGAATGAAAAGTGTAATTTGATGAGAAATGGGTGATGAATCGATGCTATTTCAGACAAGATCTGTTGCTCTGCCTTGATATGGATGATCTGCTTCTGTTCAATCACTGCTTTCTTGCTGATGGCCTTCAATGCGAGTAACTTGGATGACGTGTGATGCCTGACAAGGAGAACCTAGAATTCTTTATTACTATTGACACACAACAAGTGCTACACACAACAACAACAAGTAATAATAATAATAATAATAATAATAAAGTGCTTACTTTGCCCATACAGCCTCTTCCAATGACCTTAATCAGTTGAAAATCTTGTACAGAAACACGCTTCTCTACTGCTACTATTGAGTCCTCTATTCTTTCAGTGTGTTCAGAAGGAGTGTGGCATTTTAATGAAGTAGATTTATTAGATATTACAGAATTAATAGAAGGAATTAGACTAGAAGGATTATGGATTGGAACAGCAGATTCAGTGCTTATTACTGTCATGTTATTGTCACCATGTAATGACTGTTGTTGTTGTTGTACGTAAGACTGTATGACTGATTTCGATATGATGTTATCTTCCTCTCTTTGTGGCTGCAGAAACTCCTGGAATAATGAACATGTGCTGATAGTGAGATCAACCACACATTGCTGGAGATAGTTTTCTAGTTTGTCTGCATTACTACCTTCTGTCTTGGTGAAGCTGTAGAGGATCTTCTTTCGTAAGTTCTGTTTGTTGTGGGTAAAGTACTCTGACATCGAGTAAGGATTGGCCCCATCCTGTTGTAATTTAGGCAGTGATACTTTGCATTTACGTGAATAACATTTGATCTAAAAGAATGAGTGTGAATAAGACATCAACCAGTACTGTTGCCTGCTTACCCTTCTATCAAACTCTATAAAGTCCTGGTAATATCTAATAAGAACAAGGTGTCTATCAGGTTCTTCTATTAACAGGGTGAATACCTAAGTAAGGAAATGATTATCAATGATTGGATGATTCTCCTTTAAAGGGGGGAGTCATAAGCTGACTGTGTATCTTCTCTATTTCATACTCCTTGTATGTTCACGGGCTATGTTTCATATAAATATACCCTATTCAATTATGCAACTTACAGAAATAAAATGTTCTTTGGGTAATTCACCTGATTGGTACATCATGGTGGTCTCAATCACCCCAATATGAAGTCTGCCTGGTGCCTGTACAGAAGACTCATGCTTGGTGATTGCCTTCTTCTTATATAGCATGGACTTTGGTCTCTAAGTGATGATAGGATGAGGCAAAGAAGAATTGACGGTGAAAAATTAGAAATAGAAAGAAGGAAGAGAAGAAAGAAAGAAAGAAAATAAACAGTGACCCATTTACAGTGAGCCGGAGTTTGTATTCCCTACTTTTTTCTTGTTTGAATGGACTCATGAAAAGAAACAGGGGATGTTCATAAGTAAATTCCAACATAAATACATATATCCCCTTTTTTTCTATTTGCTAGGAGATAAGCTACCTATTCTAATTATAGAAATACGATGATGTTGCCATGGTAGCATTTCGAGTCAAATGTAGCACGTTGTACATGGATAATTAGGGTTATTTCCATGTTGAAGAGAGAAGAAAATGGTTCACTGAATAAATGCTCGCCTTCTGTGAGCAAGAGTTGAAATAATCATCATCTGTTGAATAATCAGGCACACATGAATAACACATATTCCATTTCCCATAGGCCATTGTAAAATATCATTCAAATAGAATGACAGAACTGTCAAATTGATTCATGAGTAACACTGTACATGTACACACTGTTTCTAATGAGAAATCTCAGTTCAATATATGACTAGTGGGTGGTATTCCCCTAGAACATGAACAAGGGATAGCTCCATGGATACTGTTTCCCTAAGCAACCAACCACTTCAATCTCCGGACATGACATGACAATCTTTATTTTTTTTTATTTTTATTTTTTTATCTCAAACTCCTCTTCACCCCTCTTTGAATGGCCTTCTTTTTTCACAGTCTCAAGTCTATTTACACACTCAACAAGATTTGTGTTCGCTTTATTCACAAGACAGAGAAATGGTTACCTTGGGAAGACGAATTACTCAAGAACTATGTTGAATACAACGGCAAGAAATGGACAGAATTCGTCCACCATTGTCTTCCTAACCGATCACCTCAACAATGTCAGATTCGATGGACAGATGTTGTGAATCCTCAACTGAAGAAAGGATCATTCAGTCCTCTAGAGAAATCCACTTTGAAGAAAGCAGTGAGTGAATTGGGGGAAGGGCAATGGACAAAGATAAGCGCTGACTATTTACCTGAGAGATCACCTCGTCGTATAGCCAACGAATGGACTGCCATGACCGATAAGAAGCCATGGACAACGGAAGAATTGGAACTGATTGTGAAGGGTGTGCATGAATTTGGACCCCAATGGACTAAAATCAAGAACACGTATTTACCCTCCAGAACACGTATGCAGATCAGACAGCAGTACAGACATCACTTGGATCCGTCTGTTAGAAAAGGAAAATGGACAGATTGGGAACTGGAATTGTTGTTGAGAAGGACGATCATCTATGGCCAACAGTGGAGTAAAGTGGCAGAAGGAATACCGGGGAGATTACCAGAACAGTGTCAGACGATATGGATCAATCAGCTGGATCCATCCTTGAATAAGGAACCTTGGAGTAAGGAGGAGACAAGGTTGTATTGGGAACGAATGTGTATCTACAGTGGAAACTACACGAAAGTAGCAGAGGGATTACCAGGCAGGAATCGACTGATGTGCTATGATAAGTTCTGGAGATTGGTCTACTCCAAAGAACTGGCACTGCTCTATGGAGAAGAATTGGAACAGAAGTTGAATGAAAATAAAGAATGCTGGAAGAGAAGGATATCGAAGTTGATGTGTCAGTGGATAGATGATCATATGACACTGACCGAGGATAGACAGGGGTTCAAGGTGATAAAGAGAGGAAGATGGGATCAACATGAATTAGAGGCACTCAAGACACTAGTGGATGAATATACCAACCAGAAGAGGTATCTTCATATGAGTGATTGGGAGAGTATATCTCACCATTTCAGTAACAGAAATGCCGTTCAATGTAAATATCAGTATATCCAAAACTTAAAAGAGGGTGAAAAAGAGAGTAGATGGAGTCAAACAGAAGATGATGAACTGAAGAAATGGGTGAATGACCATGGCACGGGTGACTGGGCATGGATAGCTAGTCGTGTATCCAGTAAATCAGCACGGCAATGCTGTTACCGTTGGAATCGTGTATTGAAGTACAAGGATGATGAGGATATCATTAAGAAGAAGAGTCTAGATGAGAATGAGAAGTCACTGATCAGAGAAGGAGTACAGATGTTTGGAACAGACTGGAATGCTATAAGAATGTCCTATTTGCCATCGAGGACACCTCAACAGCTGATGAGATGGTGGAGTAAACACAAGGATTACGACGATAATCTAGATAGACACAAATGGAATGAGGATGAAGATGAAATATTAAAATTTGCTGTTGATCGATACAAGAATGAATCAGGCTCTATTCCATGGGCCAAAGTGGCTTCAATGATTACTCACAGAACACCCCTCCAATGTAGTACTCGATGGGAAGAGGTGCTCTCACCTGGGCTGAAGAAGGGTCGATGGACATATGATGAAGAAATGGCATTAGTAGAGATAGTCCAGAAGATGAAGTTAAAGAAAGAGAGTGGAGATATATGGACTGTTGTAGCCAAGGAGCTAAACACAGGTCGATCAGAGGGATCATGCCGAAAGAAGTTTTATTACATGCAACGTAATAAACAACGATTCATGTATTAGCTTTTTATTTCTAAACTCTATTCTAACTTTAATGGGAGTTCCATACGTGATTCCTTACATCCGTATGCAGATGGTGTGATCTGGATTAAGCATTGGCGTGGAATAGTTATACTGGGAATTTCCTATTCAAATCCAACCATGTTCAATATTATTGCCTATCTAACTGCAGTTATGTTTGTTCTTTTACTTACGGTGGCAGGTCTATCAAATAAATATGCATATAAACAACGTAGAACTGTTTCATGAGCTATAATCAACACATCATTCTTCTCTCTTTCTAGTTCCATAATAACAGATTCCAATCGTACAGCCAAATCATGGTATGACTAGTATAAGGATAAGTAACAGGGTTGATGTTCTCGATATAGACTTACTTCTGCTCTGGGGAATCTATGACGGTATGGATTCTCCTTTCTCTTAATCATCTCTTCGGGGAACTTCTCCCTCAGTTCATCTGCTGTTAACCCATCTGATTCACCCGGATTCAGCTGGTTAAGTACTGATTGGGGTCTCACAGGAATACCTGCATCAATAAATGGTATGGCAGTCTCTAATGACTTCTTCTGTGTCGATGTCCAAACCTAAAATGTATTTATCAGTATATCCATTATAAGAATCCAATGTGTCCCCCTTACAGTTAATGGCCTGGATTCGTATGAGTGATTGGCTGACTTTTGTTGATGATGATCCAACATGAACTCTGTTAATATCTTTGAGTATTCAATGCCTTCTTCAGACAGATGAGCATCTGCTTTATAAGACATATCATTGGTGGATGTTCCTGTCTAATTGCTTCATTTGTTAATAAACAAAGCCTGTATACATCATTGTTCAATGTTTACCCTTGCAAAGTAAATGGTGCGTGGTTGGATATGGAGATTCATGAGATAGTACACAATCCTCGACTATAAATGTATAAGTAACACTGTGTCTGTCATCCTATTCAGTCTTCTTTTTTACCTGAAGATATCCTATCACATTGTTCACTATCAACTGTTCACCTGCATTCATATTCTTCACAAATGGGAGTGTTGTGTCTGTGATGGTTTCATAGTTCTCCTCATGTTGCATAATACGATGCTGTAAAAAAATGAATATCTATCTATAGAATAACATCTCTCTGTGTACTCACTCTATAGTCCTTCACTGCTTCCTCTGGATCCCATCCAACATACTACATAAACAGAGTGATTAGTCACCCATCATTACACTCATCATCTACTTATTTACATCAGGTGATGATATCTTGACACTCCTGATATTAGACAATATAATATCAGGCTTATTACATATGAACTCCAAGAACAATGGCTAGTATGAAGTAAGTTAAAATGGGATACTCCAGTATTACATAATCCCCTCTTACATGAATATCATTGGCTAACAGTTTATCATTAATTTCTTTTCGTCTACTCTCTGTTACATTGTTGCCATCATATATAGCTACTTGTCCTCCCTTTGTGTTGAGCCATGTCATCAAATCATCCAAACATTCATCTGCTATCATCAATCGTGCCTCTGTTGCCTTGTCATTGTCTATATAAAAAGAATCTGTTGATTATACCGTATCTCATTCTTACTCATTCTACTCTACTTTACGAGGATCGAACCATTCTTCAGAGAGTGACCCCAAGCGCTGTCTTCTGTAGTTACCCACACTGAATACTTTAGTGGTCACACCCAACCAGCGCATATATCTGCATAATGATCTAGAGGCATGTGTCTTTCCACGAGCAGGTAATCTAATAAGAGATGAGTCTATCTCATTCTAAACACTTATACACACACTCTATTTACCCTACTGTGACAATAGCAACTGCGCCTGCATGAAACAGTCTTCCAGTTGTGGTCTCATATAATTGTGCTGCCATTTTTATGATAGTGGAAGAGAAGAGAGGGAAGATGAATTGAGTTTTCTCTTTTTTATTATATTTATACAGAAAAAGAATCAACCAATCAGAACGAATATAGTAATCTGTTGATAGACTGGATACACAGATGATTTCATTCATTTAAAGAAACCCATAAATAGGGTGTGTATAGTGTGTAACCATTTATAGACTATCTAACAATCTCCACCATCCCATGCCCACTGTGAAATACACAGCCAGGTAGAATAAGGCTATTTGGCCACCAATAATAAACCATTTCACTCTATCCACATAACCAGGAGCATAGTACATAGCCAGACTACCCGTGGAGAAATTTGTCTGTATATAGAGAGTGAATAAGAAAATAAAAAATGCCGATCTATCCACACTTACCATACACCCTCCCAATGCACCGAAATAGGCCAATAAGCAAGTTAATGTCATTGGATCAGCTCCTAATGAATATCCAGCATCCAAGAAAGTAGCTACAAATGCAACTGTATGGGCACTCAGTGATGAGAACATAAAAGTAGTTAGGAAATAAGCAATTCCCAAAGCAGGAACAGGGGGTAAGTTCATATGAACAATGAATTGAGATATCTTGTGTCCCAAGAAAGCAGATGCACCCGCTTCTGATAATTGACCAGCAATTGTCACGAATCCACCTAACCAGAACAGGGTTTCCCACTGTAAATGGGGTTTTAGAGAACGAGGGGAAGACATTTTCATATGAACACTTACTGCATTCTTATTATTGGCAATATCCTTCCATTGAATAGTGCCTAGATGTAATAAGGACACAATACCTATGAGTGCTACTAATGTAGAATCTAATCTTGTATATGCAGATGTAATCCACAGAAATAGACACATGAAGAGTACACTACATAATTGCTGAATAGGGTATAAGTGAATGTATTACACCCATATTATGTACACTCACTATCTCTTTGACAGACAGTGTTCCCATTTCATGTAATTGTGCCGTTGCATGCTCAATGACATCTGATTTAAGGTGTTCATCCTCCTCCTCTTCATCTGACTCCTTGTTCTTTGATAGATTACATAAGTAAGCAATGATCAAGGGTAACAGAGCAGCAGAAAATAAAGCAGGGGCTATACTTCTAGTTATCCATGTCATGAAATCAAAATGGAGGTGAGGGAATAACTTATTTGCTTTTGCAATGACGATGGGATTAGGGGCCATTCCTAGTGTGAATAGATGGTGTAAGGAATCTATTAGAGAGATGGTACCTTCTTACCTGTCAGATACATAGAGGCAGACAGTAGATTTGAATGGGCTCCCACCAGCATTAAGAATCCACCTACCCTGGGATTGGTATCTGGAGTTGATCCCAATGTAACAGCAATAGATTGTACAACAGGTAAGACAATACCTCCTCCTCTGGCTGTATTACTAGGCACAAATGGAGCCAGCACAAGTTCTAATAGAGAGAATATGTATATATAAATATATATAGGTATATATGCATATATTTATACATTGTACCTGATATTAATATTGCATATCCCAATCCTAATACTTTGCTTCCAAATGACTTGATTAGAATTAAGGATATTCTCTTTCCTAATTCAGTCACCTCTACTGCCTTTCCCAAATGAAATGCAGCAAAGATCAGCCAGACGACTGTACTCGAGAATCCTTCAAGGGACCGTTCAAATGCCTCTTTACTTCCTTGGCATTCATAGATATCACCAGTCAGTGGATTCGCCTGTTGACATAATCTGCATTCAGTAGAGAGACCAGTGGATCGATCGATGCATTGGAATGATTGAGTTAAGGATAACAGGGTTAATGCAGTTAATACCAGTACAGATATATCCACTGATGTTGTAATAAGGGCAAATATACAGCTAAATAGAATATATCACTGATTAAAATGAATGCCATCTATCTTTTGTGTTTATTACCTTGTGAATACAGCCAATATTCTGATGGATGTGAGTGAGAGTTGTTCATCTGGCTGAATACCATACCATATCATGATACCGAGAATAATGGAAGGGATCAAGCTATAGAGATCATATCTTATTAATGACTCATGAATCAGCCTTGATTTGCCTATAAAAAGAAAAAGATTGAATATAATGCAACACACAGATCATTCATCACTGTACTCTTTCTGTTCAAATGAAGATTGTTCTGATCAGAATGAAGCAGAGATGTGTATTCGTTGTAGTTCATCTGATGAAGAAAGAAAGAGAAAGAGGTTGTTTGATCTGTGAAAGCCAGTTTACAATGTAATATAGTTTGTACTTTATAGATGATTCTTACTCCGGATCATGGAGAGTGAATGACCAATGAAAGTGGGCTACAGCTGATATGCCTCTTCACTATTCAGAACAAGAACATTTCATTATAACCAGTGACAATCTCAATTCTGGGGTTAATCATGTAAAATGACATCCCTTTCATGCCTTGTTCTTCATGTGACTGATGAGTGATTTCTGCAATTGATTCTGGATATGACAGTTGAGATAAGATAGCTAGCATGATTGGTTCTTGTCATCATGGGTGTGTGCTGTCGTGTGTGTCCATATAGAGTAAATTCTAAAAAAAATGATATCATTCAATAGGTTCAATCAAATAACCATAATAGTGATACTGTGGGAAGTGTGGGAAAGCAAGGGGTCAGATCAGTGACCCCTTTTATCAGTCACCATTCAAATACAGGGTGACTCTCTATAGGCAGTTAGAAGCATACAACCTCTGTATATATCTCAACCAACACAATCATGTCAAACTTCCACTCATGAGAGCAGGCAGCGGTACAATCTACTTCTCTTGTACTAAATCTGATAACCCCTTCTCTGGCTATCTTGGATATAAGGACCTTGAACACTACAATCGAGTGAAATGATCAGTCAACACTATCTCAGCCCTGTGATCAACCCTACATCTGGTAAACACTAACTCGCCTTCACCCTCGATGCCCAAGCTTTTATTTCTACAGCATTTCTCTTGATCACACTCCATGATACCCAATGAATGAGATCATTGTCGATCAGTTCATGGGAAAGTGCTCCAGATCAAAGTGAGTATGAGCCTGATTGGTCCATTGTTCCATATATGTGTATATAACACTGAATTCATTGTGAAGTAGTTAATATGTGCGACACTTTATTATATTGTGTGAAAAAAGAATGAGTGGACTGAAGAAAGAAAGGGTTTAGATACAGAAAGAGAGGATGAATTGGTATAAAAAAAAAGATAATAAATAAGAAGGAAGATGGTTTGTTTAGATATCACCAAAGTAGTCCTTGAGAATACTCTCAGTGGCATCCTCCAACTTCTGGAAGATGTCCTTCTCATTAATACCATTGTTGATCAGAAGATTGGGTGTGTTGGCAGGGATCTTCTCGAGGGCGTCCTTGGTGGCCATCCTCAAAATCTTGTCCTTGATGACCTTGGGGTCAATATTCTCACCTTCTTCAAGACTAAGGAAATAGGCAGCAAGACCAGCAACATGAGGTGATGCCATTGAAGTACCAGAGATAGTGTTGGTGGCATATCTGCTTCCACGCCATGTAGATAAGATGTTGAGACCAGGTGCGAATACATCCACACATTTGCCGTAGTTGGAGAAATAGGCTCTTTCATCTGAAATAGTACTAGCACCCACAGTAATGGCCAGTTCTGCTGCAGCTGGGGAATAGTCACATGCATCTCTGTTGTCATTACCTGCTGCTACTGCAAACACAATACCAGCTTCGACAGCACTGTTGACGAATCTATCCAATGAGGGGGATTTACCACCACCCAGACTCATATTGGCTACGGCACCCTTATACTTCTTCTTGTCCTTCTTGGCAACTTCAGCTTCCTTGATATGTTCAGCAGTAGCCCAGTCAACACCCTTGATGACATCACTCATCGTACCAGAACCATTGGATCGCAATACCTTCACAGCAACAGGAGTGGCCTTCTTGGCAACACCGTATCTCTTACCGGCAATAGTACCAGCACAGTGAGATCCATGACCATTGCCATCCTCATCTTCATCACCACGAGGAACAGTGTGTCCCCATTCAGCACGACCTTCAAAGTCTATATGATCTACATTCACACCGGTATCAATCACATACACCTTCACACCTTCACCACCTTGAGGATCATGCTCATACTTCTGGTAGTTCTTGAATGTGAGGGGATCCACATGGGATACACGAGATAGACCCCAAGGAGCATTACGCTGTAACTCATTAGCATAGACCATAGAGTCTCTCTCAACAAATTCCACCTAGAGAAGAGTGAGTAACTACATACAAAGATAACACATAACACACTTACATCTTCTGATTGACGAATAGCCTCTAGGATGTTATTATCGAACTTTCCTGCATATCCTTTTACTTGAGGTGTATCATAGACATGATGGACACCAGCCTGAGTGACATGGGGATCCAAGTAGTTCATGAAGTAGTCATCATTCTCTGTCTTAGCAAGGGTGTTGATCCATGCAGCGTGTTCCTGGATATCTCTACTGTGGAGATTGTTCTTCAAGATAACAATATACGAATCATTGATGGTTTCACCTTCAGGGGATACATACAAAGGGGCAATCTCCTGCTTGTTGTTAAGTGGCTTAGCATGGACAGCAGAAGCAACCAAGAGAGCACTGGCGATGAGACTGAGTTTCATAGTGTAGATAATAAAAGAAGAAAGAAAAGGATAATAAAACTTGATGGATGGCCTACAGCTGCTTATTTATAAGGACAAGAACAAGAACTGTTACACCAATAGATGTCCCTGTGATATGTGAATAGGTAAATGTAGAATAAAGATAAGAATGGTTTATTAAATAGGCATTTAATTAACCGCATTATAGACAGTATAAACCAATAAGAACACCACTGCTGACCTTGTAGCATTTATATTGGTTTAGCCTATTGAAACTGAGGAATGTGTATCTACTAGATTTCATGACTGCTCATGTCTCTATAATGTGATCATATTATCTCTCTCTCTGTCTATCTCTCTTTTATATGACGTATATAATGATCAACGCCGATTGGTTAATCACTCAATACGTTTTGTGTCCCCTTTCTTCCTTGGTGGATGACAGGCAGATAATATTCACACAGTATTCACTAGACTTAATATGTGTTTACTGTCTGAGTAATAGGAATGGGTGTGTGTGAAGAGGAGTTTCTATTATGTATTCATAGAGAGAGAGATATATAAGTTGAATAGAGAATACCCACCTTCTTAAATAGGCAATCCAATGAAGGTATGGCCTGTACTCAGGGGAGAAGAGGGATCTCGGATAAATACGCTTTTTATCTTGTTAGATTGAAGGATAGAATATGCATATCAGACCACACACAACTCTCTTTGTGTAATATATATATACACACACAGTGAGTGCTCTCCAATCTATAATTAATCTATAATAATAAGATTCCCTTATGCCATCCGCAAAATAAAGAGGATACAAACCTTGTTCTTTGATAACCTTACCCTCGGCTGACAAGTATAACTCTCATTGAAGGGTTGCATGATCTCATCAGGTGAATGAATGGACCCACATGAATGAGAATAGAATAATAATTATACCCATATCAAGTGCATATTGAAATACACACACACACACATATATATGTGTGTGTGTACTACTTCCTCAATATATACTATCCGACAGAGGAATTACATCCTCCTTAGTTCACATGCAAGAAGAAAAGGGTTCTCGTTTTTCAACACAATAGGTGGGGGCAGGTTAGTATTGTCTTTACGGATGTAAAGAGTGCACGGACCTTCTTGTTAACTTATTCTCTTTCTCTCCTGCTTATAACACTGCATCTCATGATCACTTAATTAATCGTTGTTGCTATATTAAGAGTTCTCTTGAAATAAAGCCCTTGTCATGGAGTGATACCAATTTATGTATATTCATTATTGAAGGTATAACAATGCAACCATTTGAGATCATTTCGAGAGTTTGAAGCATCTCTCTATTCCCACCAGAAGATATCATCATGGGTGCTACGTATTACATAGGAGTATTTTTAATATGTATATATAAGGGGGAGATCACATTGAGACTGATAAAAGGATATGTAAGTAAGATGTGTTTATACTGGTGATTAATGGGTAGGAATGGTATGAAGAAAGAAGAAAGAGGGCTATTTTACAGATTGGAATAGGTATATGAACAATGGTGAGATTTTCTTTTTTGGTCTTTATCTCATAAAGTATTGATAATAGTCTTCTGTCTCGTTGATATCAATCATCTTCGTTCTACGGAACACAACACGTTTACTTTCATCTAACAAAAGAAAACGGCAAATAAACCTGTTATTGAATACTCTATATATAAGTATTTGATGTTACCTGATGCAGGCGGATACTCTTTTCTTGGGTGACTGTATGCATAAAAGTCATGCCTCTTACTATGTCCTTCATAAACAGCACTCGATTCGGGATAAGCAATAGTAAGGGAACTGGTGTTCTCTGATTCCAACATGGGCTGAAGTATGCGACGTCTGGCATTGATAAACCAATTACTGATCTGATTGACAGTGAGACCTGTCTGATGAGCCAGCTCAATCTTCTCTTTCTCAGCAGGATAAGGATGTTTTTTGTGCTGAATAAGCCATTTACGAAGGAACTCTGTGACTTCTTTGGGGAGATTACCTCGGCGTCTTTTTTTGGTGGGATCAGCCATTGATTTCTGCTGATATTTATGATATTTACTGGATGAGATCAGATTAGGATGTACTGTCATTCTTTGCTGATGATGAGTGTGTTGATTGATTGTGAGTGACAAGGGAGAATAAACAGCTGATTGTTCATCACCAGATGATCGAATGTTCTTAATATGTGATGGAGTGTCAATTGTCACTTCGCTATCTCCTGAAGTGGAGCTGGATGAACTCAGATTTGATGTTGTACTCGTACTGGGACTCACTCTAATTTCTTTGTCTAAATAGAATAAATAAAGGGTTAAAAATATAATCAAGAGATGAGGAGGGGTGCACTGATGATGGGTGTCACTACAGTCAGTGCTACAGACACAACTAGGCATTCTTACCATCTTCCTCGTATACTAACCCATGCTTCACTGTCCAGAAGTGAGCATTGTGTTCCATCATTTCATTGGTTCTATCCCGATGACGATCTATGGCTGTACGATTAATGAGGTATGGATTGAGTTGTTTGGGTGATTGATCATGGTAGATAATCAATGGAGAGAAGGAGCGACCTTGCATGTACTTTATATACTGGTGAGTATTTGTTTGCCCTAAACAGAGCATAAACCCTTACATATAAATTGAACTTACATGTTCAAAATGAGTCATCTTTGGAGGGGGTGTCAAGAGAAGAAGGGTAAAATGTAGTAAGAAGAAGAAGGTAGATTGAGAATACTACTAAATTCAGAGGCATATTTATATTCTTCTGACACAGCTGATTATGCTTACACATACATAATTAATGGTACCACACTCATCTAGCTTACATTCTAGGTTTCCCCTCCCCCCCATAATGAGAGTGACCATACTCGGAGTTTAAACAGCTTGAAATGGGTTAGGAAGATGGAAATAGCTATCTGAACCGCGCTTCACTTTAGAGTTACACTATGACAGTCCATCTATACACGGATGACACGCAATAGATGGGTATATTTGAAGGGGGGGAGTAAAAACAGTAAATATAAACATAGTAAAATATTGATCTTGACACTCTTGTACATGAGTGATTTCCTATTGTTGAAATGATTACCGAGCACTCTGGCTTTTATTCCTACAGATTTCAACCTGTGATTTTGAGGTAGAGAAGAGTTCTAGACTTATCAGAAATAGGGCAATCTCATTGTGTGATGGATTTCATGTCAAAAACTGCGCAAACAAAAGTAACAATATCCTTCAGAATGTGATAACAAGCCATTAGTTGGCATTCCAATCCAAAAGGGCATACTCATCGGGTTGATATTCCAATGTATTGCTTATTTTCTTAATGCTATTTGTGCTGGTGACCGAGGGAGGGTATCACTTAGTATAAGTAAACATGGACAAGGGAATCAATGTCTGATCTAACTTTATTCATTCCATTTCCTTATGATTGTATTCCCGATATTCATTTGGGGTAACATTAGGCTTGGTCAATGAAGTTGATCGTAACATCAGATTGATCCTTACTTCTCTTTTATTTGATTACAAGGTACCCAAATAATTCTCATAGAAGAAAATGTTCTCAAAGCACAGACCATGTTACATGAATAACCATTACTTTACACTCTGCTATGTGTGTGTATATAACTACCTATTGCCTTGTTCACATAGATAAATGGATGAATAATGGTTACAAAGAGTACTGTCCCATGTCAATCCTTTTTCGATCTTTAGAATAACTTATTTATATGCAATACATTCAAGAATGACACAATAAAAAAAAGGGTTGAATGGGAAAGGAATACAGACAAATGATGATGGGGTACTTGTCCAGTCAACTTCCCTATTCGATCTATACAATAATAAGAATATATATATATTATTGAGTCACACAGCCACATTCAACTCTTCACATATATACTATTGAGTCACACAGCCACATTCGACTCTTTACATTGTTCGATGTTATTAATATAATACTATGAGTATCATTTATTACATAATATATTATAGGCTAGATTTATATATGCTGATTATTCTGCATAAACGAGATGTATAACAAAAGACTATCTCCTTTACAATCAGTAATTAAAACTATTTCATTCATTCGTGTACCAAGGAACAAATTGTCTTTTACTTTATTGAGCAAATGTTTCCTTTCTCACTCTATTCTATAATGCAATCATGCATGGGTGTAATCATCTCATTTATAGGAAGATAAGTACTTATATTTGGTATTTGATAGAGGGAATTATGATCAGTATTTGAAAGAGGGAAATAGATCGGTATTTGATAGAGGGAATTGTATTTAGTATTTGATAGGGGAAGATATATTTAGTATTTGATAGAGGAAGATATATTTAGTATTTGATAGAGGAAGATATATATAATTATGATATTAAGTGACTAGAATTGGTACATAGGAGGGAGTAAGGTTTAAAAGCAAAAATATATATAGATATACATAATGGCGGTATAATTAGATGAGAGTTGATTCATTCTTTTAGGGAACACATGGTAGGGTCTAGTATACATTTAAAAGCACATGAAGGATTTCTTCTTTCTAAGTAACTCATCTACTTGTCTCTCCAAGATGGATTTCGACTTCTCTATGGACTGAGCAGTCTGTTTCTCTTTCATTATCTGGGACTGGTATTGAGATTCTAATGAAGACAGTTCCTTCTGGTGAAGTTCTTTGGATTCCTTCAGCTGTAACTGTATCTGCTTTAATTCAGATTGGAGAGCTGTGATTGTTTTAGTATCTACTGGTTTATTCAGGCTATCCTTCCATTGCTTCAACTGAATCAATAGATCCTCTTTATCTTTCTTGGGTGATGCTCCGATAAATTCTCTGATGGCAGACATCTGTTTCTCATTCTTCAATAAAGAGTCCTCATTGGCTTCAAGTTCTTCTGCAAGTCCGTGTATTTCTTGTGTCATTCTGTGGATCTCTTTTTCAAGTTCTTCTGCGAGGCTGGAGTATTCCATATTCTCATCTTTGCTCTTCTTCAATTTAAGCTCCAATTCCGAAATCTGTTTCTTGAACACTGTTGATTCTTCTTCCATCTTGGTCTCTAAGCTCTTGACCTTCTTCTTGTAGTCTTCTAATTCAAGGCGCTCTACATGGATGGCTCGGTCTTTCTGATCATTGTCCTTCTGAAGTGATTCCAACCATTGAGTTTCCTTGGCCTTCTTTCTTTCTCTTTCAGCAGTCAATAAGGACTTCTCGGTATTCATGTCATCTTGGTATTTCTTTATTGCTGATTGCAAACTGTTCCTCTCGACAATCCATTCGTCTTGATGCTTCTTTATTGTTGATTGCAGGCTGTTCTTCTCAGCGTTCCATTCAGCTTGATGCTTCTTCATTGAGGATTGCAAGCTGTTCATTTCCTTTTGATAAATATCTATCTCTTGCATATGCTCTGTGTTCAGCTTATCAGCAGCTGATTTCATCTGGGCTAACTGCTCATTCAAGAGTGTATTTGACTGCACAAGTTTCTTCTGGGCATTGGTCATATCGGCTATTTGGGCTTCATACCTGTGAACCAGTTCATCCTTAGATGACACCAGTTGAGCTAATTTATCTGTCAATGTTTGAATCATAATCTTTTGATCAGTATGTTCTCTTTGTAATAGATGTAAATTGTGCTGTTGCATTGAATCTTCTTTTTCTTTGTCATTACGGAAGCTGGACAAAGAGTTCAATTGCTCATCTAAAGAAGCAGATAGCATTCTTTGTTCTTCTCTCCATGATTCTTCCTTGAACTCAAAGTCTTCTTTTAGTTTATGTAATTCTAGCAACAGTTTGTCATTCTCAGTATAAACATTGGTTAACTCTTCTTCTAATGCATGAATCTGGTGAATAGCATTTTCATTAGCAGTTTTATGTTCTTTATTGACTTTAAGTAGCTGATCATTCTCAGAATAAACAATGGACATCTCTTCTTCCAATGCGGCTGCTTGTTCTTTCAACCGATCCAATGATGCAGACTGAACAAATGACTGTTTATCCCAGTTTTCTTTATCAGCTGCATATTGTTGTTTTAAGGCACTGAACTGTTTACTCCAACTCTCTTTCTCGGCAGTATATTGTTGTTGTAAGGCAATCAACTGATTATTCCAATTCTCCTTCTCTGAAGTATATTGTTGCTGAGATTCAAATGACTTCTTATTCCAGCTTTCTTTATCTGCTGAGTACTTCTGTTGCAAGGCATTCAACTTTTTATCCAAACACTCATTATCTGCTGAGTACTGTTGTTGTAAAGCAATCAACTGTTCACTCAAACTGTTTCCATCTTGAGAGTATTGTTGATGTAAATCAGTAAGCTTCTTATCCCAGCTATCTTTCTCCGCAGAATACTGCTGTTGTAAAGAAACGAACTTCTTATTCCACTCTTCTTCATCTGCATCATGTTCTTGTTGCAAAGAAAATGACTCTGACTGCATCCGGTTGACCTTCTCTCTCAGACTATCGACTTCAATCAACTTGGTCTCTAATTCGTCTTGTAGGTGCTGATTATCTGATGTTAAGAAACTTATTCTCTCATTCAAATCATGGGATAATGTCTCATAATCCTGTTCCCACTTTTCCTCAATCTCCACAATCATATTCTGCATCTCTTGACTCTTCTTGATGATGTTCTTCTCCAGATTAGATATGATCTCTTGATATTCATGATTCAATGCGTCCTGATCACCTCTTAAAATATCCATTTCTCTTTTAGAAGATGCTTCCAAATGGCTGTATTCGGAATGAAGACCTTCAAGTTCATATTCCAATGCTCTCACTCTATTCATCTGCTGATCTATATCCTTATTTAGTACATCAATCTCTTGTTGCTTCTTGATTAATAACTCGGGATCAACCTGCTTTTGTAGTCCATCATGAGCTAATTTCAATGCAGTCAGAGTTTCAGCCAGCTTTGTTTTCAATCCATCAACCTCTTGTCGGGAGACATCTAATTGGGATTCAAGTTGGAGTCGACTCTGTGTCAAGGATGTCTTCTCTATCGCCAATTCCTCCAATCTCTTTCTACTTTCTTCTTCCTTTAAATCTCTCTTCAGTTGATCCTCTTCTGACTGAGACTTCTCTTTCATTCTGTACTCTTTGTCTTTGGCCAGACGTTGCTCTTCAACAGCCTTCAGGGTCTGTAATTGCTGACTACTCTCCAGCAACTCACTCTTCAGTGCCTCTATCCTCTCTTCTTTCTCTCGTTTATATTGTGATAAAGCTTCGTTCTGGTATTTCTCCAAGAGACTGGCTTTGGACCTCAAGTCGTGGATTTCCTTGGATTGAAGGTCCTTGTTGATCTGACACTCCTGAATTTCGTGTTTCAGACGTTGGATTTCCGCCATAAATTCGGTTTTGTCCGACTCCACCTTGGCCTTTTCGATCTCCTGGCTCAAATCAACAGATCCTCGGTTACTCTTGCTGGAAGTAGAAGCAGAAGGCATTCTTTCGAGAAGCTGCAGATGCTCTACTGTTTCAGCGTACTTATGTAACACTTCATCGAGTTCTTTGCGAGTCGTCAAGTTCTCTTGTTGCAGTCGATCGAGAGTCGATTGAAGACGGTCTGCTCTCTCTGCCTCATCTCTCGCCTTTGTTTCTGCTTGTAAAACAGAAAGTGCTAACGTAGACGCTTTGGTTTCTTTTTCGTCACCCAAACTTCGTCGATTGTATTTCACAGGTGTACTGCTTCTGGAACTATCAGGACTATCAATACCATGCGCTGTGATTGCACCTTCTTCTTTAGTGTGAGTAGCAGTGGCTGCAGCATTCGCTAGGTCAGTGGTCTTTCCAGAACGCATACGTTCTAATTCCATCTGCAGTGCATCTCTCTCCTTCTCCATTTGAGAATACTTGGTGTTGATCTCCTCTAGTTCTTTCAACGCAACGTGTTCATTGGCCTTGTCTGAATGGGATGCTTTGACTAACTTCTTTAGTAACTCGATATTCGTCTTTTCCTTAGCTTCTAATTTCTTTTCGAGTTCTTCAATGCAAGTCTTCAACTGAGTTCGTTCTATATCAGCCGCAGCCAATCGTTGTTCGAGACTGAGAATGTATTGTTCTGTGTTTTCATCTGTTTCTTTAAATTTCATAATACGATTCTTCAACTCATTCAGCATCTCTTGATCTTTCACTGTAGCTTGAGCAGACTTCAGTAACTTGGTCTCTAATTCTTGAATATATCCTTCACTATTCGACTCTCTTTCAAGGATCTTCCCTAACCTGAGACGAAGATCGCCGATGATCTGTTCTTGGTTTTTGATGGTTGTTTCCAATTGAGTCAATCGTCTTTGTTGTTCTTCAAAACCCATATCCGAATGGTTCAAGGCTGCTCTCGATAATGCAAGCTGAGACTCCAGCTTTGATATGCTCTTTTCGTATTCCTCAATAACAGGTTCGACCAGATGCTGGAAATCAAGAGACGATTCCATTTCTTGTTTATGCTGCAACATAGCCTCAATAGCACGCATGCGTTGCAGTTCTTTCTCAACCATCCTGTTTCTTTCACGTGTCACAGAAGCCTCTCCATCCAGTTCTTCTACCTGGCGTTGAAGATCAGCTATGAGTAACCGTTGTTCATGATCAGCTTCATCCGAATCCTCTTCATCACCAGTGAGCTTGATCGTTTTATGTGTCTTGAAGAACATCAGCTCGTTCTTGAGCTTTCCAATCATCGTTCGCAGTAGTTCGGTGTTCTCCGTCGTCATCCATTCTTCTACTTCGTTCTTCTCAGACTTATTCTTGATGTTACGAGCCCTGTTGGCGTATTGCAACGTATTGAGTGTCTCAGCCAAATTGTATTCTGCGGGACTGGCACATGCAATCATAAGCGTGGTAGCACTTCCTCCCAATGAGTCTTGCAGTAATCGTGTGAGTTTAGAGTCACGATAAGGTACATGGACCTTCTTCTTTGATGGATCGCCTAAAGCAGAAATAACATTACCGAGTGCCAGTAATCCTGCATTGATATTAATGCCTTCTTTACGTCGATCACCCTCAGCAGCGGTACGTTTTAACTAATGAAAACATATAAAATATAAAAATAAATAAAAGCCCTAAATACTCTCTTCTTTGTTTTCTCTATTTTTATTTTTACTCTTTCACTACCAGCCAAATCAACGAAATTGAATTTAGACGATGTGATGATCCATTCACCATCTTCAGTTGGGGCGATCTTGTTAGGTAAAGGAGTAGGTGATCGCATACTCATCGAACTCTGTGGTCTCTTCTTACTGAAATCAAGTGCAGATGGAACCCATCTTTCTTGTTTGAGAGAGACTGAGAAAATAGCATGAGAACGGGATGATTGTTCATTCATATCTGTGGCACCTGTAGCTCTGTTTTGGGTTCCTTGCTCGAGATGACTAAAACACGGTAAGAATCAGTGGTTCAATTCAGTAGAGGTAGATAGATAGAGAGATATTTACTATAATACATCGTCTGTACTATTCACTACAACCTCTTTCACTCCAGTCCAGTATATCCTTCCTTTGGGGTCTTCACGGATAGTAATGGTAGGTGACTCATCTGCAGAAGCAGGATTGAGTAGATCATGTAAGTCTTCATTATAGATCTCAATAAACGACACCTTGACAGTGTATTTTGTCTTAGGAGAAGAAGATGTGTTACTGGTGTGTGGTATATGGGTTGCACGATTCGCTATTCTGGACTTAGGCCGTAAACGTGAGGCACTTTTAGTCGATGCTGAGGTAGATGATGATATAGAAGAGGTAGGTGAAATAGGCCTTGCATCATTGTGCTGTAATATATCGAATAATAGTGCCATGGATCTCGGAACAATACCATCATCAATGGAGGAATTCGTATTGGCAGCAGTACCCATAGTATATGTCTTTCCGGAAGATGTTTGGCCCTAATTAAATAAAGGTAGGTTTAGTCTGGTGCATGAAGATGACTTCTGCTTTCTCTTTTTTTTTTCTTTACATAGGCAAGTATGGTTATGTTATAGCCTAGACGATCAAAAAACACACATTAAATAACTCGTTTATTTTTGAGAGGAGATATAAAAGTCTTACCATCAACAAATTTACGAATTAGGTTATCTCCAACTGTAGCAAATATTTCCTGTTGTGTGCTATTGGTGCCGAAGACATGATCAAATATAAATGCCTTGTTGTGAGGCACCACTTGTACAGTAGTATCATGTATCTTCAATACATCGTCATTGGCTAAATTGGCAAATCTAGGTTGAAGTCTATCTCGGTCAGTGAGGGGTCGTATTCGAAGTGCTATGGTTTCGGGGGTATTAGTTTGGATTTTTTTTTTCGGGGTGAATGAGGGATGAGTTCATTGGTAAGTTACATACCATGTAACTAAAAAGGTAAAAGATAATGTAAACTAACCTACTTGCACTGCTGTCGTTTGACCTTCTTTGGCCGTCATTTATAGTTTGAATAGAATAAAGGATGGAAAATGGTAATAAATATTGCTGGTTCAAGTTTTTTTTAATTGAAGATTGAAATTGAATTTAGACAGTCCTTCTCTAATTGGCTAATGGTTAGTAACGGGAGCATTTTTGTCTGTTGCTAAGGAACCATTTTATTTACCTGTCTAATAGGATCCATAAAGTGTATGTGTATATATAATGAGTGTATTAGAGTGTATAAGAATATAGAAAAGAGTGTAGAAGCAATAGTCAATATTATCCAATTTAAAATGTATTGCAATAACTATAATAAAGTTATTAAAGGGGAGGAAGAAGAAAAGGAATGTGATATGGGAAATATAATTGTTCATCTGAGATTTAATCATTGATTGCCATGACAACCCTCATCACTTTTGGTTATTCCAATGGTAAACACGAGTTATTCCAGATAGTAGTACAACCAGAATATTAAATCGTGAATGATGAAGAACTCGTTATCACTGGGGGCAATATACACATTTGATATTCACTCTGCCTTAAATAGGTATCAATGACACAACTATCCAATCTATATTAAGTGAGGTGATTAGCATCATCTCCAGTGCGTATAAATATATATATATTTATATTCTCCTTATAGACATCATGTAGTAACATATCTACTTGAATTATCAGCAGATGAAGCAACTGATCACTCACTAAATATATCTGTTCGTGGCTATAGCTTATGCACATATTAACACACATAGAGTCACGAATACATGAACCATATTAAATGTTTATGCATAACATATACCAATACAGGATCAAATCAAGTAATTGTGTATCACCTTTAAGGTTATCTTTTCATCAATTAGAATAAACCATTGCCACTATTTAGAAGGAATGACTTGCATACTATATATGCACATGTGTGTACACATAATATGACACATACATATTTATTCAAATATCTAGAAATTGCATGCTATTATATCACATAGATCAAGGAATTTACTTCTATCGAGGCTCTTGAAGAATTCGAGTCCTGATGCAGTCTCTATAGCCCTTATATCCACTTGGAATTGCCTTAGTGACATATTGCTTGGGATGAACTGATTGGGTAGAACAAAGGAAGCAGAGATAAAGTCATTGCCCTTTGGTAATAAGAGTATCTTATAGAAATGAGTGGGAACCGAGATAATAGGATACTTGGCACCAATCACATCATATTCCACTCTATACTTTGGCTTTTCTCTGCGCAACACTCTCTCCCCACCCTCATTCATAACGGCATTGTCCTTTACTACTTGTGGTAAGAACAAAGGACCTGTATACACATAGACATCACTGAACTTATACGTCAAAGTACGGCAGAATTGTTCAAGATAAGACCAATCTAGAATAAGATAAGTTGAGTTGAATCATGTAATATGTATATATAAGATATATAATCTATATTTACAATGCCTATTGAATCCAATACCCACTTGAGGGGCTATATTACTCAGAAAGAATGTTTCATCCATGCTCTTCTGGGTCAACACTGCATCAGCAGCAGGTGCCATGTGACCACGGTCATAGCCACTATTTGTGTAATCTTGGGTAAACACCTTGAATAACAAAGGAAGGTCGGGATCATCAACGAACTTGGATTTATTCCTTGATACGCCTGTTCCTATTTTAATGCTCTCAGAAGTAAGATGTTCACCCACCCAATGAGGAATCCTGTCTTTCCTGTTATAGGACAATGTATAGGATTCTCTCTCCAATAAATCATGCACAGGACCTTTGGTTCTCAATGTGTGAATAAATCAGTGGTCATGGTATATACAACGAACTCACCTGGATTTCCGAATTGTAGTATAGGATTTTTATTGCTCTCTTTGAGAACAGTCACCATGGAATGAAGGTCGGGTAAGGGCATGAGACTGTACATGAACCACATTCCGAGTAAGAATCCTGATACAAACCAACAGGCAGGGTGTATTCTATTCGACATGTTGTTATGGGAATAGAGGAAGAGAAGAGTGTATTCTTCGTCGTTAAAATATATAGGTATTATTGATATCCACTATGTTCTATAATAGGCAAGATTAATACTGTCTGCAGTGGAAGTCATATGATTGTTGTGCGATAAACTGTATAGATAACTATATGAAACGCCCATAACTAACATATCGATAACGTATAGGCTTGATCAACATGATCTTATAAGGCTATAAGATGTTTATTGATTACAAGTTAAATAAGAGAAAATGAAGCAAAGATATGAACAGAATTTATATTTTGTAGTACAATAATATAGAAGAAGAAACAATACAAGTTGGAAGAATAGAATGATAGAATGAAGCAATGTATGTAAAGTAAAAAGAGAGAGAGATGATTATAAGATTACAGTAAAGTCTAGATTTTGCTGGGGAAGGAAATAAATAAGCAGAGGAGCTGTAATACAGGGAGAATGGGGAGTAGAATGAAAGAGATGGGGAGTATAGTTCTTTAGTCCTCATGTAGATGCAGTGATTTATGGCTGTTTCTGTGTTGGGATAGCTGCATCATGGCCACTACAGCTACATCTTCCTTGGCAGAATTTGGCTTGCATCCATCCAGTAAGGTGCGTAAAGGGGGTAATTTGACTGAGAGATCAAAGTGATTGCCTGTAGAATAGGGTGGATTATGATAGGGTGGGGATAGAGGCAGAGAGAGATGATTGGTGATATTGTTAATGGAGAGTGGTGAGGTTATTTTGTCATAATATTGTTGAGGCGGAGATAAGAGGACACGGGAATAATGTCCAATTTCAGGACTAGGTTCACTACTACAACTGTCTGTACCACTGCTGGTGATACTTCCTCTTCTTCTATGACTGACCATTGATAAGTCAGATAGATTGTTACTATTGGTAAGAATAGACAGTTTTCTTTTACGACTATTGGAAGTCCTATAAGAAAAGGGGATGAGTAAAAGAAATAGAAGGGTGATAAATGAATACTCTACATTTGAGCTCTGTTCTCTTTTCGCAATCTGATACGGGCACCTTGATCAGAGAAGGCCCTCGATAGGAAAGTGGAGTCAAGCATACCAGGGAACTTTCTGGTCGTGTATACTTGGAATGGGGAAGTGAATAAGTGATCAATACATACAGCACCAGTCCTAATGAAACAAAAAAAAATTCTAATTCAGTCAGTGTATCATCTCTTTATACCGGGGATGTTAGGATGTATTACATGGTAATTTCAAACAAAGACAGCTTCAGTCTGAATGTTCCTTCAATTTTGACTGATAGATCTCCAAAGATAAAAAATGCCCCATCTAAAAATAAAATGAATGTCAGTTGTTACCATGACATATCTATGGAAATAGTTACCATGGTTATCGATATCCTTCAACTTGTACATAGAGGATACAGTCTGACCAGAGAGAGCATAATGAGTGGGTGTATAGATCTCGTTATTATCCATGGAATGGGCAAGGTTGGCACACATGAAGTAATAGGCATTTTGATGGAAATTGCTGATAAATAAATAAAAATAGTCAGGGATGTGAATTTTATTTTTTAAAATCTGATAAAGATAATCAATCCTATTCGTTAGGAGGATGGTACATACTTTATTTGCTGCGGAGTTGCATTATTTAATTTTATTTGGATGATGGGTGGAGGATCTATCGGTCGACGATCTAGTGTATGGATAATAGTTATTTAGCAGGGTGTACATATGCCTGTTACCATATACAATACCTCTTTCATTATTAGTACTGACACGGCTATGGATAGGCTGCTGACGGTTAATAAGAGTGATTTGGCTAGTGGATAAATGAGTGGTTAGTATATGAAGTTATCTACTTCCATCAGTATGTATTACCTTGAAGAGCAAGTCTTAGCGGGGAAACAAGAAGGCACGTAAGTGTAATTGTGGGAAGATGATTTAGTCATTTCTCAGTTAGTTACTTAACAATAAAGAAATAAATAAACGATAGAACGGGGGTAGATAACAAGAGAGGAATACAAACAAACGAAAAAAACAAAAATAAAAATTTAAATCTGATAAACAAAATAAAAAATATTAGATTATCTGCCTTTTAAACTCTATTTGTGTTCCAGCACTCTCTCTTTTATACATCTCTCTTGATTTGATCATCCGCTACTATTGTTATACAAGCATTGGATTGTAATAAACAAGGGGTAGGTAAGCGTGTATGTCATATTAAGTTATTATTATCAATGCATCCTTCTTAGTATATATCAAAATAGTATATACACACTTAAATATCCCAGGATTAGGTTATTCTTATTTGGTTACTCATTATGGGTGAGTATTCAATACTATCTATTCTGTATACGAGTTAAGGAGTGTATATATATAGATATAAGATAGGAGATTGTATATATTCATGGCATATAATATCTACTTGAACTTATGAGTGTCTTTCTGTCTATTTCTTTTTGCCTTTCAATCGCCATAGGGAAGATGTATTTGTTCTATCTTATAGGATGGATTCGAGATGCTATGTTTGGCATCAATGTTTATTCTTACATATGTATGTAATGCAAAAGAATATATATATATACACACCCCTTTGGTTTATCATAGAATATATCAGCACACACTTTATGCTCTATGCTGTATTCCTTCCTCCCTCACTTATCATAGGTCAATTAAGTTGCATTATAAAAGGTATTTATACTACCACAGACACACACACCTATTTATATTCTTATATCTATATATACAATTATGTATATTTACATAAGTATCTACTCTTAGCAAACTATCAGATGATATAGATAGAAAAAAGAGTGGGTGAGTGGAGTGAGTCCAAGCCCTTCGGATATTGAGAATCCAAGAAGAAAAAGGCACACATGTTTAAGAGCAGAAATGATCTGCTATAGGGTTCATGTCAATTATCATCAACCATGAATAGCATTTATAATGATTATAGTCCTCATTCTGGGATTACCCACATTATGATGACTTCTATTATTATCCATTCATTTTATTTATATAGCATTTTCAAGCAGACATATATAGAGAGTGTATGTATATGTATACACATATATATTTTGGTATGTATATCATACTTAAAGAGATAGGAAATGTAGAGAGATGAAGACTATGGTTACATAAGGAATATTAGGGTAAATCTCACTTTAAATAAAAATACAAAATTTATATGGTATTTGTTCTTGACTGGCATCCCACTTCTATCCATTCTTAGAATTCAAACTCTGAACGGAACTGGGATAGGTCAGCACCTATAACGGCCTTGTCAGCTAAGTCACGACGATCCTACATAATAAAGTGAGTCCTTTTATTTTGCTTCTATTTTGATCTCTGTATTTATTTATTCTCACCATCATAATAAAAGCTTTTCTCAACATTTCCCAGGAATTGCTGGAGACATTCACACCCTCCTCAGAATCACCATGTCCTCGTTTTAACATGGATAAACCAGTCAGGATATGTTCTGCGGCTTCTTTATAGCATCCAATATTAAGACAACTGACACCGATATTATATCTAGCACGGACAAAGGAAGGTCTTAATTCCAAGGCCTTGTGATAGGCATCAATGGCTTCCTCAGATCGTCCATTATTAGCCAATGTGGCACCCATACGATTCCATAGTAAATAATCCTATTTATAACTGTATTAATAAACCGTATATATATTTATATGTTTGCAGCTTACATTAGGGCGTCCTTTAAGAGCAGCAACAAAACAGTCGATGGCCTTATCAAGATCTCCTGTTCCATAGAATAATACGCCCAATCCCACCTGAACATCTGGATCCATCTGTTGACCATCAGGAGCTTGTCGGGCAGCTGTTAAAAATAGATCGGTGACCCTGTTATGAAGTTCATAGGGAGACCCAATCTCAGGTAATGGCTTATTGCCAGTCAATGATGGATATTTTGTAGTAATCCATCGCTCGAGGATTTGATATGCAGCATGATCATATGATTCATTGGTGTAGCTGACAGCTAAGGACATCAGTGCTTGCAAATTGCCTGGATCTGCAGCAATTGCCCTTTCCAATGCACGGATGGCTGGTTCTTCCTTTTCATTCTGAGCCTGTACATTACCCAAATGGGTCCATGCTTCCGAGTTTTGAGGGTCTTTCTGGACCACAGCTTCGAATGCCATAGCCACATCACTCAATGATCCTCCCAGTTCCAGCAAACGTAATCCCTCACTCATAGGATCAGGATGACTTAAGTATGGATTGTTCACTTCAAATACATACTCACCCAAATCAGGCTTGAAGATAGCATTCTCTGAATTGAAATTACCAAACTCGTTCTCCCAGTCGTTCTCATCTACTAACTGATCACGAATGTTCTGCCATACATTCTCGAATTGCTCGAAATTAGAGTCAGCAGCAGCAGCAGCCTCTTCTACCTTCCTAGCCATCTGTTCATCATCAAAAGCAGCAAATTGTTCATCCCAGCTGGCATTGCTGTTCATCTGGACAGGTTGCTTTCCTTTCTGAAGGTCAAATTCATTTGCCCAGTTGAAGTGTTTTTCAAATGCGGATTCAAATTCGGCCATTTGAACACGATTCATGTTATTCAGTTCAGGATGCTTTATGAACTCTTCTCTCCAATCTAAATAGATAACAAGGTTTTTTGTTGGTAATGAGAATGGATACGCTTCACTTTCCATAGATTACCAAATACACCCTGTGGCCCAGATTTGGACTGTAAGAATGCTTTCTCCATGGATGCCTCTTCTCCACCAGTAAGTTCCCATAACTTGGGTCCTTGATGATGTGCGAATTCATCTGACCAGTCAGCGGTTTCATGGGGAATTGCATTCAGCTCTCTTTGTAAAGCAGAGAATTCAAAGTTATTTCCCATAGGTGCCATCGATCCTTGTCCTTGTTGAAAGAATTCATCGACCATACCATCTTGTGCAAACCCAGGTCCTTGCTGTCTTTGTGTACGCATCTATTCGAAAACTATCAATGTCACTCTTACAACCCCAACCATAAGTACTTACAGAGGAAGGCCCTGCTTGTTGAGAGGGAGCAAACTGATCCTATGACACAAAATAAAAGAAGGGTCAATGAATGGTTACTAGTGTTAGTCTCGCTTTACTCTTTGATGAGATCTGTCTTGTCCAAACTGCTTCATCATTTGACCCAAGGGATTAGGTCCACTGCAGGAATCATCTCCACCCATCATGTTATTAAAAGACATTGTTTACTAGTGAAAGAAAGCAGTAGTTGTGTAATTGCGTGGGAGTTGTGTAAAGAGAAATAGAGATTATATATTTATATATTTGGAGAAAAAGAGCTGACTAAGACCTTGGGAAGTGGAGAAAAATAGAGGGAATTGAACCTCAGCGATGAGAGTGATATGCCTGGGAAATAACCATACAACCGGGCCAGTCGTTGTTTCACACTCAAAATGAAAAGGAAGGGCAACAATCAATGGATGTGGTAGTATCTACATCATTGATGTCAATACTTGTTATATATGAGGATTTCACATGACTCAGTCACAGGCACTCAGGGCTGGTACATGGGTGTAGTCCATAACAATGGTGATGAGCAAAAGGATAAACTTCGGATATACTAAAATGATCACTATGGTCTATCCTTGCACTTTCTATGGTTAAAGACTTACACACAACAGTTGACTTAACAGAATACAGTCGTGATGGGTTCAATTGGCAGATTTTTCTTTCAAATTGGCGTATTTTAATTTTCCAATCTACGTATCAATACAATCCAATTGGCAGTTTTTCAAACTTTGAATGGCAGATTTTAATAGCCAAATGGCGAATAGTAATCTCACTGCCATCATGACTATACACCACAGGAAAAATATATCTTAAATCAGATATCTTAACCCTCTATTCCAGTCTGAAATAATATCTTACCAATATCAATCAAATTAAGAGCATTTTCCGATATTGATTATATCTAAAAGTATTTCAGATAGGATTAATGTAAGACACATTTATCAATACCCATTATTCTTTATTGTAAATTAGAAGAAACACATATTATATTTATATAAGAATACATTGCTTATAAATATGATATTTTATTTATCAAGAAGCGCTGGAAGAAGGATCTGCAACTGCTGCCTGTCTTCGAAGTTCAGCGAGCTCAAGCTTCTCGGCATCAGCAGCACTATAAAAACACAAGTACTTAGCATTGAATATAAGAAGATTGGTATAGATAACTTACATCCTTAGCCTCTTGTAGTGGATGCTGTTAACCCACCTTGGCTGGATGGCAGCAGAAGGAGGCCACAAGTCCTGGCAGGATTGGATAATCGCAAGCTCAGGGAATTGCTCCAGCAATTCATCATAAGCCATCCTCCTCATTGCTGCTTTTTGAGTAGATGTGAGATCGCCGCAGGACTTTCCAGAATAATTCGGCATCTCCATGTGGGCATCACATACATCCTTAAAGATGACCTTACTTTTCTTCAGGAAGACAGGCACCTTGGCCATGTGGAATTCATCTGGGAAAATAGATGAATCCCTCAAGAACCTCGCCCAATGTGCTGCCTTGAGAAGACCAACAGTGACGGGGGGACGAATGAGACTATCCACGTATGCGAAGGGTGCCAATGTTGTCTCGCGGCTGTCGAGTTTCTCCTTCGCAAAAGCCATAGCCTACTCGAAGACCGCCATCTCCTTCATGACCGCAATGTCCTCCTTTATTTCACTTGCCATTTCCTTCAAGGCAGCATTTTCCTCGTTCATCTTCTTTATGGGATCCAGGAGTAACTGGACAACAATGAATATGAAATTATTCTGTTTAGAAGAAAAAGGACAAGTGATGGTAAATAGGAATACAATATCTAAAATAGGAAATAAATTCAAGGCAAACTCAGGTTTTTTGACAGACAGTCTCTGATTGACTCTATTTTCCATTGTAAGATATATCAGGCTGGGGATTCATGTATTTTTAAGATATATTTTCCTGTGGTGTTAAGCTGAAGGTAACAGAAATGACAACGCCATTTGGCTATGAAAATCTGCCATTTGGTTCTGAGAAATCTACCATTTGGAGTTTGAAAGTCTGCCAATTGGATATTATTAATACGTAGATTGAGAAATTAAAGTCCACCAATGGGACCCATCACGACTGTATTTTTTCTTCATTCTGTTGGAATGGGATAGGTTGATGTTCCGATAGTTACTAAGAAGGGTATCCATGACAATGACTAAGCAGATCAGCCAATGATAAACCGGGAATGATTTAGAATGATTCATCTGTGACTACTTCTCAACCGTTGACATCCCCCAAGCCCATTCCCGTCTTCTTCCCTTGTCGCTCCCTTTTTTTTCCCTTTTTCCACCTCCCCTACAACCAAATAAAAGAGAGAAAATCATGTTTATTCCTAGTGTTGACTTGAAGGATAAGCAGCAGACTTCTTTATTGTCTTCTTTATCCTTATTTGGGTCTGTTCTTCTCAAGAATGCTACCCTTGAACAAATAACCACAACAATTAAGCAGTCAGGTTCCACATTTTATTGGGCCTATGCTTCCACTGTGGATGAAGCTATTCAATTATGGGACGCCGGTGTATATAAAGTCCTATTTGATATCACTGTCTATCTCAAAGTGAAGTCAGAATTAGAAGGTGTTGGACAAGAAAGAATAGCTGTGCTGACTGATAAACCTGTATCTGTCGATAACGTATCCACTGTTATTCTCACAACAAATAACTTCAATGATGCTATTGCCCTTGCATCCAAGAAGAACACTTTATTACCCAACGGAGGACGCAGAACCACTGTTATTGAAACTACCACCCAGATAACCACCAAGATTATTGCTGAGCTGAATACTTCTCAAGTGGATGTGATTGTTCCTGCCTCAGAATTGACTGTCGATAGCAACAGTAAGAAGTTGAACATAGCCGATGCCTTCTTGGCCTCTGCAAAAACAGACCGTGCTGATGGTCTTTACACTACTATGGTTGTCGATGAATCAAACAAAGCTCTCGGTTTGGTGTATTCTAGTAAACAGAGTGTAGCTGAATCTATTCGTGTTGGAGAAGGTGTCTATCAGAGCCGTGAGCGTGGTTTATGGCATAAAGGACTTACTTCAGGTGCCACTCAAACATTAAAATTCATCGATTTTGACTGTGATGGTGATGCTTTACGATTTGTGGTTGAACAGCATGGAGCAGGTAAGAAAAGAAATGTATAGTGAAAATAAGATTTCAATGGGTTAACCCCATCTTATGATCAGGCTTCTGCCATCTCAACACCCGTAATTGCTTTGGTGCCGATACTGGTTTCACAGCATTAGAACATACATTGAAGGATAGAAAACAGAATGCACCCACCGGATCATACACTGCTAGATTATTCAATGACACCAAATTATTACGTGCCAAGATTATGGAGGAAGCTGAGGAATTATGTGATGCTGTTGAGAAAGACGATATTGCATGGGAAGCAGCGGATCTGATATACTTTGTTCTCACCAAGTGTGTCAATGCTGGTGTCTCTTTGGCCGATATTGAAAATAATCTGGACAAGAAGGCGAGAAAGATCAGCCGTAGACCAGGCAATGCTAAGCCCAAGTGGGAAGAGAAGAAGGAAACCACACCCGCACCCGCACCCACACCTGCCGCTAAAGCTTCCAATGAAGGCAGAATTGAGATGAAGACGTATGAAATGTCATCATTATCTAAAGAGAAGAGAGAGGAGTTATTGTTACGTCCTATTATCGATTCTTCTGAAATCATCAAGCGTGTTACCCCTATCATGCAAGAAGTCAGAAAGAACGGTGATGCTGCTATTAAGTCCTTCACTCGTCAATTTGACCGTGTTGAATTGGACAATGCAACCATCAAAGCACCTTTTGATCCTGAGATGATGAAGTTGGACCCCAAGACAAAGGCTGCTATTGATCAAGCTTACGATAACATCTATAAGTTCCACGATGCTCAATTGGACAGAGATACATTGGTAGTCGAAACCATGCCTGGTGTCATTTGTTCTAGATTCAGCCGTCCCATTGAAAGGGTTGGTTTATATGTTCCTGGTGGAACTGCTGTCTTACCCTCTACTACTTTGATGTTGGGTATTCCCGCCAAGGTAGCTGGATGTCATCAAATCGTGGTTGCTACTCCTCCTAGAAGTGATGGATCTGTTGTCCCTGAGGTCCTCTATGTTGCTCATAAGATTGGTGCTTCTCATGTATTAAAGGCAGGTGGTGCCCAAGCCGTTGCTGCCATGGCCTATGGTACTGAAACTGTTCCCAAGGTTGACAAGATCTTTGGTCCTGGTAATCAATATGTGACAGCTGCCAAGATGGTGTCCCAGAATGATACATCTTGTCTTGTCTCTATTGATATGCCTGCTGGTCCATCAGAAGTACTTGTTATTGCTGACATGACTAGTAATCCTGCTTATGTAGCAGCTGATTTATTATCACAGGCTGAACATGGTGCTGATTCACAAGTAGTGTTATTGGCAGTCGATTTAAGTAAAGAGCATTTGAAGAAGATTGAGGATGAATTGCATAATCAAGCAGTCGTCCTTCCTCGTTGTGATATCATCCGCCAGAGTATTCCTCATTCATACTGTATTTCCATGAAGACATTGGATGAAGCTATGAAGTTCTCCAATGACTATGCACCTGAACATCTTATATTACACATCAAGGATGCAGCCAGTGTGTTACCCAAAGTAGACAATGCTGGTAGTGTCTTTGTTGGACAATATTCTCCTGAAAGGTAAATACATCTCTTTAAAATGGATGTTCACAAGAACTGACTGAACTTTTGTTTGAGTAGTATGGGTGATTATGCCTCTGGTACTAACCATACATTGCCAACCTATGGTTATTCTCGTATGTATTCTGGTGTGAATACCAATGGATTTGTGAAGCATATCACCTCACAAGAATTGACTGCTGATGGATTAAATGGATTGGCTGATACTGTCATGCATTTGGCGGAAATTGAAGGATTAGGTGCTCATCGTAATGCAGTTGCAGTGCGTGTAGCAGACTTGAGAAAGAAAAAATAAACGTTCCTTTAGAGTTGTATACAAAAGTAAAATAAATAAACTTGGCCTTTCCATAATATGAGTGTACAGGATCCCAATCTTGGAAAGATATGAAGGATATCTATTATATATTGGAGAGAACTCATTATTATATATTGGAGAGAACTCATTATTATATATTGGAGAGAACTCATTACTATATATTGGAGAGAACTCATTATTATATATTGGAGAGAACTCATTATTATATATTGGAGAGAACTCATTACTATATATTGGAGAGAACTCATCGATTATACTAGGATCAACCACCAGTCATTTCACTGCAAAAGTTATATTTTCAGTAGGTTATAAGATTTTTTTTTTACTCTTGGGGGGCGAATGAAATACAGTCACCCCATTGGAAGCGTATTTCAATCACCGACAATCAATTTCTACGTCACTCACTGTGAAAAAAAAACTTTTTTCTTCTTCTTCTTCTATTGTTTCTTCTTTGGTTGTTTTGCTTCTAAAGTGTTTATATGAACAAGTAGATAGTCAATACATAATAACTAAGAGTGATTGAATAAAAATATGGATACAAATCTAACTGTAAATATTAAAATGGAGGAGGAATTGAAGGAAGACACAGTACAGACAGATATGCAGAAGGGTGAAAGTGCTGATGTGAAGATGGAGACGGACAACACAGAACACCAGTCTAATGAAGACACTAAGAAAATGAGTAATAAAGATAATGATGTTCATATGTCTGATCTTACCCTCGAGGATAATTCACCATCGACAACAAAACAGTCAGTTGAGACACCCCTTCTAAGCGCGCCTGCATCCTGGCAGATACCTGTGGGTGCACTCCAAGCGAGAACTGCTGAACCACCTGTCAATAAGGCCACCATCAGAAAAGAAAGATTAGAGTCTCGTATCAAGGATAATAAATATGACATTGAAGCCTGGACTTCTTTAATTAACGATGCTCAGCAAACAGGTGATTTGGATGTCATTCGTGAGATCTATGAACGTTTCCTGAAAGTGTTTCCTACTTCGGTAAGTTTCCCAGTTCCTTTTTTTTTATTTTTATATTATTTTCTTCAATCATCCTTTGTTTATTGTTTTATTTGAATGAGTTAAGGGACAACTGATGATTGAAGAAAAGAAAAAAGAAAAAAAGAAGTTCTTATGTTTTAACTTTTCTATTTTTTGTGTATGTCTTTTATTGTTGTTTGTTATTTCCTTATCATTAACATTGACCTCTAGCCGAAACACTGGCTGTCTTACCTTGAACTTGAATTAAAATATTCTAATTTTAATGAAGTAGAAGCGTTGTTTACACGTTGTTTAAAGACTGTATTGTCTGTTGATCTGTGGAAGTTCTACTTGGGATACATTCGCCGTATTAATTTAGGTGAGAGTGGATCATCAGTGACTCCCGAGGCCCGTGTGATTATCGAAAAGGCTTATGAATATGTACTCAATAATGTTGGTATGGATAAAGATGCTGGTCCCATTTGGGCTGATTATATCTTCTTTTTAAAGTCTGCAGAGGTAATAATATTATCTTATTCTATCATGTTTGATATACTGATCTTCATTTAGACATCCAACACTTGGGAAGAACAACGAAAGATGGACTCTATGCGTAGGGCTTATCAGAAAGCAGTGACCATTCCACTCAACAATGTAGAGCATCTCTGGAAGGAATATGATCAATGGGAGAACAATCTCAATAGACTGACAGCCAAGAAATTCTTGGGTGAGAAGTCATCTGCTTATATGACGGCTCGTACTGCTTTACGTGAGATGCGTCTGTTCACTGATAACATCAACTCCTCTGCTGTCTCCCTCCCTCCTCAATGGTCTCCCAGTGAAATTAATCAATTGGAATTATGGAAGAAGTACATTGAATGGGAAAAGAGTGATCCTTTGAAACTGGAAGATGAAGCTGCTATCATGGAACGTGTCTCATATACTTATCAACAGGCATTCCTTGTTTTAAGACTCTATCCTGAACTCTGGTATAGTTATGCATCTTATTATCGTGAACATAATAAGCCTGAGAAGGCCTTGTCCATACTGAAACAGGGTATAGAAATACTGCCTACCAGGTAAGAGCACAAAGAATTACTGTCTACAATGCATGTATTTAAGATGTTCTCTATAGTCTTTTATTGAACTTCTGTTATGCCGAGCTATGTGAATCGAGAAAACAATTAGATGATGCTAAACAGGCATTTGATTCACTCATTGAGAACTTGGATAAAGAAATAGAAGATCTCAAGCAGGCAGCTGAGAAGGACATCAGTCGATTGGATCATGAGGCAGACGAAGAGAGGTCATCTTTGAAACTATCCGAGGATGTGGATGGTGAATTAAGAGAGCAACTACGAACGAAAGAGAAGCAGGTGAGAAAGGAGCAGGAGGAGATTAGAAGCAAGTTGAATGAACAAATAGAAGTACTTGCCCGTGCTAGTTCATTGGTGTGGATATGTTATATGAGATTTGCAAGACGAACAGAGGTAAAAGTTATAAAACGATAGATAGACAGATAAATCAAACTGACAGAATGAATATATTAGGGTATTCGAAGTGCACGTTCATTGTTCTCCAAGGCTCGTAAGGCCACCAACTGTACTTATCACGTATTTGTATCATCTGCTTTGATGGAATATCATAACTCAAAGGATGCATCCATCGCAGGCAAAGTATTCACTCTTGGCCATAAACTGTTTGCTGATAATCCTGACTTTGTGTGTCAGTATCTTGACTTCTTAATCCAAATGAACGATGATAACAATACTCGTGCATTGTTCGAGAGAACATTGGCTACTATGCCACCTGAGAAGGCTGCCCCTATCTGGTTGAAATTCTTGGATTATGAGAACAAATATGGAGATTTAGCCAGTGTCCAGAGTGTGGAAGAGAGAAGACTGGCTGCTGTACCTGCTGCTAGTCCTATGGAATCCTTCTTATTGAAGCATAGTTATTTGGACATCAACAATATCAATGAGTATGAATTAGGCAGTGTTGGTAAATATCACAGTGATTTGAATCCTTAATATATATAGTGTCTAATGAAAGTACATTCGAATAGCCCGTGAACAGAATGTAACAGAAGTTAATACAGCCATTCCTACTGAAATAGCAAACCATGTGAACATCATGAATGAGCGCCCTCCTGTGAAGGAACATGTGAAGAGGCCTCTCCTAGAACCTGTTCACCCTGAACGATATCCTCGTCCAGATTTCAATCAATGGCAGACGTATAAACCATCTGCTGAGAGTAACCGCAGACCTCCTATCCCTATCAATAACACATCATCACCTGCTATTCCACCTGTGGTTCCCTCCTCTGATGTAACTGTAGCTGAATCAACAGTAGCAACCAACGTGCCTCTTGCGTCTGTGTCTCAGCCATTATCCTGGAATAATCCATTAACACAACCATTGCCTGATGCAGTAGCTTATTTTGTATCCAACTTGCCCCCAGCACAAACATTCAATGGACCACTCATTCAACCTGGAGAGTTAGTTGATTTATTGCGTAATATCATCATACCATTGCCACCACAGGGTGGATCATTACCACCTCAACAGCCTATTCAGCAATCCATGCGTGGACCTATTTCACAACAATCTAACAAGAACATTCCTCCTATGCATTCATCTAGAGATATGAGTCCAATGAGAAATAACTATGGTAGTAATCGTGGAAGAGGTGGGTTCAAGGCAAGAGGAAACAACAATATGCCTACGCGCGGAGGAGGAGGAGGTAAACAAAATGTGAAGAGAAGAAATCGTGATGATTATGACGATGATTATCAATCACACAAAGGTAAAGTGTTTATCAGTAGACACTTATTCAAGTACTAAATTACTTTTTAACAGGCATTGGACCCAATCGCCCACCAGACTTTGACCTGTTTAGACAAAGACAGGCTAAACGACATCGGGATGATCCACCTTATTAAATAAACACACTCCCTCCTAATAGCTTCAAATTGTGTACTTCTTTAAATAATAAAAATCAATAGTTTGTAAACACTTAAAATATTTAAGGGGAGCATAATGAATTTTATTATGGATTGTTTTTCATATACAAAATGAGTATAAACAATGGCTTACAAGTTAGTTTTCATAGTTCATATAATTCATTTTCTTATAAAGCTAGTTGTGGGGTGTGATTGTTATATATTTGTTTAATGAGATGTTCTTTAAAGACCACCACGAAGACGGAGAACGAGATGAAGAGTGGATTCCTTCTGGATGTTATAGTCAGAGAGAGTACGGCCATCTTCTAATTGTTTACCGGCAAAGATGAGACGTTGCTGGTCTGGGGGAATACCTTCCTTGTCCTGGATCTTTTGCTTAACATTTTCAATAGAGTCAGAGGACTCAACTTCCAAAGTGATAGTTTTACCAGTCAAAGTCTTGACGAAGATTTGCATACCACCACGAAGACGGAGAACGAGATGAAGAGTGGATTCCTTCTGAATGTTATAGTCAGAGAGAGTACGGCCATCTTCTAATTGTTTACCGGCAAAGATGAGACGTTGCTGGTCTGGGGGAATACCTTCCTTGTCCTGAATCTTTTGCTTGACATTTTCAATAGAGTCAGAGGACTCAACTTCCAAGGTAATGGTTTTACCAGTCAAAGTCTTGACGAAGATTTGCATACCACCACGAAGACGGAGAACGAGATGAAGAGTCGATTCCTTCTGAATGTTATAGTCAGAGAGAGTACGGCCATCTTCTAATTGTTTACCGGCAAAGATGAGACGTTGCTGGTCTGGGGGAATACCTTCCTTGTCCTGGATCTTTTGCTTGACATTTTCAATAGAGTCAGAGGACTCAACTTCCAAGGTAATGGTTTTACCAGTCAAAGTCTTGACGAAGATTTGCATACCACCACGAAGACGGAGAACGAGATGAAGAGTGGATTCCTTCTGAATGTTATAGTCAGAGAGAGTACGGCCATCTTCTAATTGTTTACCGGCAAAGATGAGACGTTGCTGGTCTGGGGGAATACCTTCCTTGTCCTGGATCTTTTGCTTGACATTTTCAATAGAGTCAGAGGACTCAACTTCCAAGGTAATGGTTTTACCAGTCAAAGTCTTGACGAAGATTTGCATACCACCACGAAGACGGAGAACGAGATGAAGAGTAGATTCCTTCTGGATGTTGTAGTCAGAGAGAGTACGGCCATCTTCTAATTGTTTACCGGCAAAGATGAGACGTTGCTGGTCTGGGGGAATACCTTCCTTGTCCTGAATCTTTTGCTTGACATTTTCAATAGAGTCAGAGGACTCAACTTCCAAGGTAATGGTTTTACCAGTCAAAGTCTTGACGAAGATTTGCATACCACCACGAAGACGGAGAACGAGATGAAGAGTAGATTCCTTTTGGATGTTGTAGTCAGAGAGAGTACGGCCATCTTCCAACTGCTTACCAGCAAAGATAAGACGTTGTTGATCTGGGGGAATGCCTTCTTTATCCTGAATCTTCTGCTTAACGTTCTCAATAGAGTCAGAGGACTCAACTTCTAAGGTAATAGTTTTACCGGTCAATGTTTTTACAAATATTTGCATGGTATGAGATGTTTTAATAAAATAATAGGAAAAATAAAGAAAAGAAAGAGAGAAATGTGGTCAAGTGAAGAATCCCTGCTTTTTATAAAGAGATGAAATACACTAAAACAGAAAAAAAGAGGGAGTAAATAAATTAACTGCGCGATATCCTATTTTTTCCATTTAATTCATTATTTAATCATGGAGCATTCTGATTGGTATAGTCTGGTCTATTATGGGGGAAGTGATTCCAGGTGAGTATGACAAATAAGAAACTTGTCCTTTGTTACGCTCCAGTTAACTACTTGCATTTACTTTTTTTATCAGTTCGTTTCATGCTTTGTGGCTACAATATATCAGACGGCGTTCTAATGAAAGATAATATTTATGTCATGAGAGCAAAGAGGGGGTGGTGAGTAAAAGATGTATATTAATCACCCATAAGGTGAATAGATAGATTGTATTTATTGTTTCTATGGTAATGCAAATTGTTATGGTGATACTAAGATTGCTTAGTAACCACAACTGAGTCTAAAATGAGTTAATAAAGGCATGCTTTTTATGCTCTTATCGTCGATGGAAGATAAGTAGTATTCTTTATACAGTGCATATTTATTTATTTGATAATAAACTGAAATTACTGATGTGTATACCAATGATTTGTTCAAACAGTTTCGCAAGCCATGATTTATTCAAGGCCTTTTAAGTGGTTTCATAAGCTCTAGACTCTATAATGAAATGACTGATATAGGCCATGACGTCAATGGGGTAAGAGATGATTGGATGATGTTGGTAATGAATACTGAATGAACACACATTTCCCCAAGTGGCGTGAGTTATATTTGTTGAATACAGGCACATAATCTGAATATGGGAATGTAGGGAAGTACATTCAGATAGATTAATTACTCCTTTTTCAGCATGAGAGTATCCAGCGAATTATTTATTCTATCACGTCAGATTAAAAAGTGTAAGGCCATTGTACATTCCCTTGTGTCCGTACACCAAGTACCACGGTGTTAGTCAAGTAAGGAAATCATTCACCCAGATTACTGGCAATAATATGTACTCTTGTTATTGATCCAGAGGTAACACACACTATGAGTTGATTTTAATGATTTTAAAGACTACGAGATTTGAAATGATGCTTATAAGATGAATCATGCTCCTGATGGGTTAGAAATCATGCTTCTGATGTGGAATTAATCACCTCTTGTTGTAGTATATATCACGCTCTTGGTATAGTATAAATCATGCTCTTGGTGTTGTATAGATCATGCTATTTGTTGATGGTTATATATTCGACATATTATGGCATGTATAGACTGATGATGGATGCCCTTAAACAACGCTTATAATCACCCATACAACTAACAGTCACTTGAAGACTGTTAATTTACTGTCAATTTAATGGCTGTTTGTCGGAATTTCAATAACAGGCGATTCCAAATCACTCTATAAATTTTCTCTTCCTTTTCTTCTTTCCCATCATTAGATACAACATAACTATGTCCTGTAAGTAACTATCAAGGCAATATCTGTCTGTTTATTGATTTATTCATGTTCTTGTAGGGAATCCAAATGCATTTGACTTCAGTAAGGGGCCTGTAACTGCTGGTAAGAAGAAAGAACATGATCCAATACGGATATTAAATAATAACGTGTTATCTAATATCAACACTTGAATAGACCAAGTATTTGGCGATAATAACATCTTTAGTAGTAACAGTCAGCCACCTCAGCAACCACCTCAACAGCAGCAGCAACAGCAGCAACCTCCAAAGTTGACATTCCAACAGCCACCTGAACAACAACCCCCCACGCTGAATTTCCAGCAACCAGCACCTCAACCGTTTATATCATTTGGACCTCCCAAACAACAACAGCAACAGAATCCACCTTCTCAGACATTCATAAAGTTTGTACCTGATCAAAATCAACAACAGTCACCTCCCCAACATCAATCGCAGCAACAGAAACAGCCTTCTCAGTCATTTATATCTTTTGTCCCTGCTCAAAATCAGCAGCAGCAGCCATCTCAAACATTTTCATCCTTTCAAAATCTTCAACAACACACTCCCCCACCTCAACAACATACTCCTCCAGCTCAACAACAAGCTTCTCCACCCAAACAAGCTACCCCACCTCAACCAAAGCCTGATGACCTGGCAAGTGGGATGTTTTCTATCAGTCTGGCTGAACCTACTCCTGCTCCAAGTGAGTACACACTATCACATTCTTTCTCTTTACTCATAACATGTTAAATAGCACAAGAAGTAATCAATGTGAACCTGCACAACTCAAATGGATCCACTCAGATACAAGGTATTCATTACCAAAACTTAATCTTTCTCTAGTTCTTACCTTTTTCTTTACCTATTGTACAGATAGTTTGGTAGGTGGCACCATTCAACTCAAATTGGCTGATTCCAGAGGTGATCCCAATTCCCCTTTATATTCAGTTAAGAGTTTTGACGAATTAGGCCTGTATGTAGTAAAGAACAACTTTTATTCCACGTGTTATTTACTTTCTTTTAGTAAGGAATCACTGCTCAAGGGTCTCTACAGTATGTCATTCTCTAAACCCTCCAAGATTCAAGAGAGGGCTCTTCCTCTTATGCTGTCTAACCCGTAAGTCCATATCTTATTTAACTAGATCACCTATTGAACCATAGATATTTAGCCCCAAGAATATGATTGGCCAGTCACAGAGTGGCACAGGTAAATCTGCTGCCTTTGTCCTGACTATGTTGCAGAGAACAGATTCTGCTCTGAAGCATCCCCAGGCTATCTGTTTAGCACCTTCGAGAGAACTGGCCCGTCAGATCCATGAGAATGTGAAGACTATGAGTAAATTCACTGATATCACTACTGCTTTGATTGTGAAGGATTCAGCTATCAAATACAGGAATGTAACAGCTAATATCGTGATTGGTACTCCTGGATCTATTGCTGATAGTATCAGACGTCGATATATTGATACCAGTGATATCCGTGTATTTGTGTTGGATGAAGCAGATAACATGTTGGATCAAGATGGATTGGGTGATCAGAGTATCCGTATTAGAAGGTAAAAAAAAGAAAGAAAGCATGATGTAGGCTGTGAATACTCACTTCTTCTTTCTAGTCTTCTCAAGTCAGACCCTCAGATCTTATTGTTCTCAGCCACCTTCCCCGAGCATGTGCGTACCTTTGCTTATAAATTTGCACCGGATTCCAATGAGATCTCATTGAAGCAGGAGGAATTGAGTGTGGATGCCATTAAACAATATTATATGGATTGTTCCACTGAACAGGATAAATATGAAGTACTCTGTCGTCTTTATGATCTATTGACAGTGAGTCAGAGTATCATCTTCTGCAAGGTAAACAAGGATCATACAGTGATCGATATCCATTGACTAACATCACTGATAATAGCGTCGTGAAACTGCATTTGAGATTGCTAAACGAATGACTGAACAGGGACATGCAGTGGTCTGTCTTCATGGTGGTATGGCATCTGATGAAAGAGATAAGGTGATGGATGACTTCAGACGTGGTGAATTCAAAGTACTGGTGACAACCAATGTATTGTCACGTGGTATTGATATTCTTCAGGTGACTCTGGTCATTAACTACGATATGCCATTGGATTCAAGAGGTGATCCAGACCCAGAAGTCTATTTACACAGAATAGGCCGTACTGGTAGATTCGGGCGTATTGGTGTCAGTATCAACTTTGTGCATGACAAGACCAGTTGGGAACAGATGAGATTTATGGAGGATTACTTCAACAAGTCCATTGAGCGTGTTCCTACAGAGGATTGGGAGGAGGCAGAACGCATATTGAAGCCTGTCTTGTAAACAGAACAATTCACACATCAAACCACCCCCACTTCAAAAACTAATAACGATATATAAATACATACACACACATATATATATATATAATACACACACCTCTATATATGTCTATATACACACACACATACATACTTTCTCTCTCTATATATATGTATATAAAAAATAAATGTGTATATTTGCATTATTTAAATTGTACCAATAATTAATATGGAGAATGAATATTTGATATGCCGATTATACTTTATCTAAACCTATTTTTATTTATTTATTTATTTCCCCTCCACCCCCCTTTCAACTATAGATAAAGATAAAAATGACTGAACATAAGGAAGTTGTAGTGGATACACACGTACACAGTGACAATGATGAGTCAGATAAAGAGGAAGAAAAGGAAGAATTTAATGAAGAAAGTGAGTATGAGAATCAACTCCTTTTTAGTATGCTCATGGTGCTCTTATAGGCTTATTGGACGGTGTACCCACTGATGTTGATGTATGTTATCTAGTCTGACATAATCTCTTTTTATTAACCCCTTATTTGTAATAGGAGATCGACTTGATACATATGCGTGTTAGTAATCTACTTAGCCTGGGCTTAGATAGATTCAAGCATGTACAGGTGAGTGAATGAAAAGGGGTGTAAGTATCACCTGATGACTGAAAGCAATTCTCTGTAGCGTATCTACTTGAGACAGAACTTCATAGTGGATATTGAGGGATTAGAATGTTTACCCGAACTACAAGAGATTGACTTGTATGATAATAAGATATCACATATACGAGGACTGAATGAGCTTGTCAATCTGAAGTAATATAATAGACTAAGATTACCCTGTATTCCTGTTAATTGCCTTAATAGGGATCTGGATCTATCCTTCAATAAGATCAAACATATCAAGAATATCGATAGACTAGTCCAACTGGAGAATCTATACTTTGTCAGTAACAAGATATCGAGGATCGAGAACCTCAATACACTAGTCAATCTAACTAACCTGGAATTAGGGGCCAATCGAATTAGAGTAAAAGATAGAGACAAGGGTTTTATTCTGATTGACTCACTCTCTTCATTTAGGTGATAGAGAACTTGGATGCATTGGTTAATCTCACTCAACTATGGCTTGGAAAGAACAAGATCACCAAGTTAGAGGTAAAATAGGGTGCTATTCATATGAATTCCTCTCATTGTCTTTCCATTAGAACTTGAATCACCTGAAGAAACTGAAGTTATTGAGTATTCAGAGTAACAGACTCACCAAGTTGGAAGGATTGGATGAACTGGAGAACTTGGAGGAACTGTATCTCAGTCATAATGCTATAACAAAGATTGAAGGATTGGATCATAATGTAAGTTGGGTGGTAAGGGCATAGAAGGACTGATGAGTGAATGATCAATCTATTAGTTGAAGTTGACAACATTGGATATTGCTAATAACGAGTTGACATGTATCGAGAACCTATCTCATTTACCTCACCTGGAAGAACTATGGGTAAATATGACTCAATTGTCTATCACATTGACTAATCCATAGGATCATAGGCCAATAATAACAAATTCGATAATGAGTGCTTTGATCAACTAGAGCATGAATTGCTGCCCATCAAAACCTTGGAGACAGTCTATTTGGAGGGCAATCCAATGCAGCTGAAGAACAGGCCAACCTATCGAAATAAGATCAAATTGGCACTACCCAGTATAAAGCAGATTGATGCAACGTAAGTGACTGAATCATATGTATATTATTCACTGCTTAATATTCTTCTTCTTATTATATAGTCCTGTTAGATAGTCAATAATTGTAATAGATTAAAGTGATTTTTTTTGTGGGTTAAAATTAACTACTGTTTATGTTTTTAATGACCGCCCACTATCTATCTATTATTATTATTTTTTCCCTCTTTTTTCTTCCTGTCCTGTACATTGTCCTCTTTCCCCCAATTATTTATTCTATCTGTACATATATTATATATATACACACACACATACTTCTCTCTTCATACACACACACACACACACACACACATATATATATATATATATATATATAAGAACACACACACTATCACTCACTCATTCACTCACTCATACTTACATACACACACTCATATAAGCACTCATATTAAGTTATTCAATGTTAGAGACCACTAATCCCTTCATGTTCACTTCTACTTCTTCTAATAATACCACTACTAATACAGGAACAGTTACAGTCACCAGACAGAATACAATAGAGCAGCTTACCAATGGAAAGGGACAGCAGAGACCTCTGCATAACTACTACCTAACTAATGAAGAAGGGGAGGAAGGGGAAAGGCAGTCTGAGTATCAGTCTATGAAGATTCATACAAAGAGCAAATACACTACTGCCACCAGTAGCAGTAGTCACCATATCATCCATACCACATCAAATAAGAACAAATCAGCATATCAAGGGAAGACACCTATCAGACTGAATTCAGCATTTATCCAGCATGGAGATAACTACATATACAAGTCACTCTCCAATAACTATCATCAGAGATACACCATCAACACAAACAGTCTGAAGGATGACATGTACTCCAATATACTCCTGCCACCACCACCCATCCCCTCCTTCCCTATATCAATACAGGACAATGTGATGCCGTCCATCAGATCTACTGAGTTAGATGAGGATAACTGGTATGAAGAATCAGCAGTGGATTCAGTACTAGACTCCAGTGATAATAGAAAAGTAAAGAGAAGGAAGGAGATGACAGTGAGGATGGAGAGACTGAATATGGAGTTCATAGAGAGCAAAGACAGGTAAAGGAAGAGGAATAAATAAGTAAGTGAATATGGGTTAACACACTCTTGCAGTATCTATTCTGATAAACTGGTGTCTATTGAGAGTGAAATAAAGGATGCACATCATGGTAAATAAACACAGAATAACCAGAGTGAATAAGTGTCTAATTGAGTGTTTAGATACACATTCAGCCTATTTAGATGGGTTAAGGGACCTTGAATCAATGAGAAAGAAGACAATAGGTGATGGACTGCTGTTCAAAGAGTATCAGAAACAGGTGACAGATAACCAATTCAGTTTAGAAATATACCAGGCAGAAGAAGAATACACAGTAAATAGACAAAGAGAGAGAGTGTGTGTGTATGATTGACATTTAATTTATTTAGGCTGAGACACACGAAGTAAGGGAGAAGTTATTCTCTATACTGGAGGAGAAGAGGAAGAAGCTGAAGGAAGATAAGGACAATTGTGACTTGACTTATGGTAATATAGAAAGAAATGCAACACAGGGGTAATACATTAACCACCAATTGAAATCAGATATCGTGTTGGAGTCTCAGTCTAGACTACACAAGCGTAATCTACGAAAGAGAAGACCGGAGAATCTAGAGAACAAGACAAACAAGAGAAAACAGCTGAATGATATCCTTTTATTTATTATTAACCACTCATATTCTCATTATTTACTTGTCCTTAACTCCTCTCTCTTTTATATTTACGCCCAACACTCGTATTGAAATTGAAGGAGGAAGATATTAATGCAGATATATTGGCTATGAAGAATGTAGGTTGTGTAACATTCATAATAACCACTGATTAACCCAGTCAATACAGAATATATCCAGTTGCTCCTTATTGAAGAAGAACATGAATCAGAATACAAAGAAGAAGCAGTTATAATAATAAAAGAGTGTGTGAATATATCTATATATAATCATCTCAGACAGGAAAGAAGTAATATGATTGGTTGGTTATGCATAACTCTCTTTTTTAGTGGCTGATTCATTGAGTTGTATATGGCAGTCACATTCAAATGGGCTCTTCCTGCTTGCACAAAGAATGTCGGTCCTTACATGAGTATCATATCCATATGTTCATTGGTTTCCTTCAATTTTTAATCTGATTATGATGCTGATACACAACCAATGAGGGTGATTCAGAATACGGGATAAGATCAACTACTGCAATACTTCCAAATAGAGACATGATAAAGTGATCGATGGATATTCTGTATTCATATTGATCAGTTGATGTAAACAGACATAACAGAACTTACAAAGTGTATACTGATAACTGCCATAACATAGAGCATTCCCTGTCAAGGTGAGATCTTTCCATGTCCATTGTCTATGGGAGATCTCATTTATTTGGAAGGAATGCTTCTATCTTGATCTCCTCCCTTCATTATCAATTTCGATGTCCGACATAGATAGCCTTCAAAATAAAACCAGGTAAGAGAGAACAATTCTATTTCTATACCTTCTCCTTTCTTTATGTTTGCGATCATTTTAGGAATGGCCGGTACATTAACCAAGATTAAGTTAATTACATTCGATGCTTATAATACACTGTTCAAGCTAAATAAGAATCCAGCCAAGATTTATGCTAATGAAGCATGCCACTATGGTATTCATGTGCCCAGTAAATCAATTGAATCCTCCTTTGGAAGGGTATACAAAGAACAATTAAGGCAGAAACCCTTTTATGGTCTCCATCAAGGACTATCACCCAGTGATTGGTGGAAGGAAACAGTCTACAAGACATTCTTGGGCGCAGGTGTATCCAAGCAGAAATTAGATCCTATTTATGACCCATTATTTAATTCATTATTCAACTGCTTCACTCTCAGGAAGTATTACTTACTCTATCCAGATGTCACTCCCACATTAGAACTATTGAAGCAGTATGGATTCAAGATAGGTGTCATCAGTAACACAGATGAGAGAATAGGTACTTAATAAGTCCATAAAGAGTGTATGTAAACAAATATTCACTGTCTCACTCAAGTGTCTCTTATGCAGAACTTGAATATAGACAAATATTTTGATTTCATAGTATCAGGTGTACAAGTAGGGTCAGAGAAGCCATCTACTGAGATATTTGATAGAGCAAGATGTCTATCACCCAAATCAATTCAACCAGAAGAAGTACTTCATGTAGGGGATGATGAAGAAAGGTATGTGATGTATTCATGTATTTAACTGAGAGCAATTAAGCAATAAAAGTAGAGATTATCAGGGTGCTATTAATGCGGGTGAACATGCAGTGTTATTACACAGAGGTAAGCACATCATGTATCATATAGAGAGATGACTGGACTGAGCTGTATTTGGTAGATAAGTTAGAGTGTGAATATACGCCTATTGATCCGGAGAGGATAGAACAGGAAAGACACAGTTACAAGAATATTGTATCACTGAATGAGTTGATGCCATTCCTACTAAACAATTTCAAAATAAAGTGATTGATTTCCTTTAGTATGATCGGTTTGACACAAGCGAGTGTAACCCTTTCCATATTGACTGAAGGCTTGTTAAACTTCTTTGGTCGGTTTGTATTTTAAGCGGCACAGATAAGTGATTGGGTATTGAATGATTTTAATAACATGTTAATTAACGGGAATGAAGATCTGTGCCCGGTAGTGTTTTGTGGTTTCACTATTGCCAAGATGTGCAGAACAATTATGTATCTGCCACAAATAAAGGTGGGAAAACCATAGTAATCTGTCTTCTACACCGAGGCATATCTACTTGAGTGAATTCCCATCTCTATCTGGTCCTTCTGCCGTATAATTCAGGAAAGTCTTCATCTTGATACACATCAAATGCCACCGCATGGAAGCCAGAATTGCCATCTCCAGCATATGATGGCCTCCCTTATCCTTGTAATAGGTTCTTTATCAATGGCACTTATGGAAGCAGATTGATCACCGAGAGCTTTGTTATAACTGTACTTTTCATTTTATCTATGCATTCTTTCGACTTGCTACCATACTTTGCTGTCTTGAAGAGATCTTCCATTTCCAACCTTTTGACTTCATACTCCTCTGGAGTCATTGTTCCAATAGGAAGCTTGGCTTCCATTGTATTCACCAAGTGCTATAACACAAAAAAAGATGTCTGCTGTCAAAAAGACAGTTTCAATTGTAATTCTCAATGCTCGCTCGGTATCGCTGATAAACACCAAAGAGAGTTCCATGCTGTATCTCGCATCAACCCCTCTCATACATGTCCCCTCTGTTTCAGATTTGACAAAGACAGCAGCACAGGCAAAAGTCTGAAGACTTCCAACATTTTATAGGAAAAGCAATACAAGTAGAGTTAAAGGGTAGTGCATCTTTGATAGACACTACTTTATGCTTTCTCCCAAACTTGTTTCCTGCAACTGTTCAGTATAGTTAAGCTGTTTCCCAACCGAGAACTTCAGTGTTCATAGTAACCATACAAGAAACATGAAATTAGATCCACCTCAACCTCAAAAATCAAGCGCCACACTGGCCTGTGACTGCTACACATCGTGTGTAGGTGGGGATCGTGTTATACTCCATTAGTCCTACTTCTATTTCCCACTGCCATGACAGATACACTCTCACAGAAATACAATGAGTTCAAACAGAGCACCTCAAAAATAGGGCTGGATGAGTCATTCGTAAGTGACGTTATCCACTATTCAGTTCTATTCCAACAACTTCTTCCATTAGGTACAATATCAGAAGATGCATGAGGACTGGAGACTGTAAGGGCAACTTCTCTTAATGATAGACTTAAGTACTAAAGAAGTCTGTTAGATCTGTTCTTTATGAACTCTACTATATACAATATCAAGTACAGCAACAACAGACACCTGAAATAGTAAACAACATATTGAAGGGATCTATTCGTTGTCTGAATAATGACCAATTCATCAAAGACAAAGATAGGTCATTGTTTGAGCTGATAGAGATATTTGAGGATTTGGAGCATAAGGATAATAATAATGATGTTATCAAGGTAGATCAGAAGGGATGAGTCTGTTCATTTCAGCTAAAGACAGTTTGGTTTTTAGTCTTTATTAGAAGGATGGGTGTACTTTTCTACCCGTTGTGATCTGATAAGGGGTTTATATCGATACAATGAACTGATTTATATGGATGTAAGTGCTTGAATGTGGTGATATTTACTCGTATTGATAGGTCGATTCATAGATTGTTGATTATATACTACAATGTTCACCCAAGTTGAAGACACGATTCTCTATACAATTAAAGTAAAGACTACCTATGCATATCATCCTCCATCTGACACCTAATCACCCTGTAGAGATATGATCTATTTGCTGGTAGAAGAGAACCCGGATTATGCTTGTATGATTAGACACAAATTAGTACAAATGCAGTTATTACCTGACATGGTAGCCAAATTGACAGTCGCCTATTGTCGAGATGAGGTAGTATGGGGTGAATGGTATACTAGGTATAGGATCTAAACCCCCCAAAAACATAGGTTGTCTTCTTAAATGGCTTGTTCTATAACAGTCCAAAATGGTTCACAGCCCAGTCAGTGAACAGTGGGCAATATTTCATACAGATGAAGAACAGAATGATATCAAAGATGCATCAGTATTCGGTAGATATCTTGAGGATAAACAAGTTGGAGAGATAACTTATTTATAAATGGGTAGGCAGATATAGACAATCATTCGGTTGAATTGGCATGTACCATTCGTGCATTGACAGGTGTAGTAGGTTATTTTGGAATTAAATTGGGCGAAACAGAAACAGATCTGTGCTTAGATCTGTTACGTACTACCACATCAGAAAGGTAGGGCATGTTGCAAATGAGGATGGCTCGTATATTGATTCCAGTTACTTATAGATTGGTCAAACTACTGTTATGCTTAGTATTGATTGCAGCAGATCAATTCTTGAAGAAACAGGTAGGAGGAATGATTTCGATGAAAAGTAACAAAGAGCTCATAATTATTGAATAGAATATTCTAACCAAAGTGATTCATCTACTACTACAATCTGGCGTATCAGAAATGCCACTGGTTATGATGGTCTATTTTCAGATGGATGAGATAGACCAAGTGGAGAATAACATTAGATCTGTACTGAATATGCAAATACCCATTCGTAAGTAACATCCACTGTATCTAAGTATTATGCCTCACGCTATCTGTTGTATAGATAAATTAGGGCTATTTGAAATTCAGAGACTGTTTAGATCTATAAAAACCACCCATCTATCAACTCCCATGTAGCAATAACATGTTCTTTAATCTATTTATATCAGAATAAAATCATGATAAAGGGGGGGGAGTAAAGAAGTATGAGATCATGCACTAATGTTCTATGGTTATTTATCAATTGATTGAATATACACAGCTATCATTTTCTTAGAAGGGCATTTGGGTAGATTCATAGGGAATAAGGTAAAAAAAAAACTCTTCACTACTGATTGATTGTTGTTTACGTACAGTGTTTATATACTTCCAGTAAACTCCTTTTGGGGGGAATACTTGTGTCCTTGAAGATCTAATGGATTGATAACTGATTTAATAAGGAGCTATTTTCACTCCTTCCCTGATCTACATGATGCCCAATGTAGAAGAAATAGACATCTAGGAGCTACCATAAGTGCATATGACTCAAATGGATAAAGAACACCATGATTTGTATGTTGACAATGCCTTTGTTATGCTATAAATGAATAGACTTGACTGTTTACAGGAGAACTTTATGAAGAGTCTATTTGCTATCATGTTTCTTATTATCTTTGATTAATTAGCTCCTTTATTGGAAAATAGTTATATAAGCTCATAGATTCGCTTGAAAAACCCAAGATTCAATCTGTGCTTTTTATTTTCTTACTCTGGATTGACATCACTTTTTTTCTTCTCTTATTCAATGCATATAAGATCCATTCTCATTCTCATTATAGCAACAGTTTCTGTGATTGCTCATGATGAACATCCAATAGGTGATACTAGGGACAGATACATTGATTTATACCGTAGAAGATGGCTAGATACTGTTCGTCATCGCCATAAACTATACACTAAAAATAAGTTGGAGGCTGTTTATAAAAGGGAAGATGTTGTTGGAGATACTACAGGCCAGATACGCTTAGTAGTTGATAACACTAATATTGAAGCAGTTGTAAATAACAACCATAAACGTAATGCTGATGATGTATCGCCTGCATCTGAGGAAGGTGGTTCCGATGGACGAGGAGACGAAGGAGGTGATGAAGAGGGCGATGAAGAGGGTGATGAAGAGGGTGATGAGGAAGGTGACGAAGATGGTGATGAAGATGGTGATGAAGAGGAAGATGAGGAAGAAGAGGAAGAGGATGAAGAAGAGGAGGATGAGGATGAAGAAGAGGAAGAAGAGGATGAAGATGAAGATGAAGACGAGGATGAAGACGAGGATGAAGACGAGGATGAAGATGGTGATGTGGAGGGAGGAGAAACCCCCAAAGATGTAATGAAAGGTATTGAAGACAAGGTGGAGAAAAAGGTTGAGGAGAAAGTATCAAAATATACAGGAATACTCTCATACCCAATATTCCGTCGTGCTGAAGAGAGTGCTAGTAAGGACAGACATGATCATGGAAATGACGATAATGATAGCGACGATGATTGAATTTGACATGACATGCCACTATATTTGACACTTTACATAACGTGATACAAGTAGTTTTCAAGTGATACTGGGGATCATTTATTGATGTATGGAGTTTAGGTGCAGGCATAATTTCATCTAATAATATATTATATTATCTACTAGCTACATATCTTTATTTTTTATAATTAAAAGAATTTCTATCTACCTTACTTGTCTCTCTATACTTCTAATTTTGATAATGTACAACCCTAATTCCCGATCCAAATAGATAGCTAGTAATGATCGACGTTCCATCTACATAATTCTCTAGTATATACAAATGCTCTGTTTACCATCTTCTGCGTACGTCCTATTACATCCCTTTCTTGCAGTAAGATAGAAAAAATGAATGCAGAGGGAGACTGATCCCCTTACATTTCGGGCGAGAGAAAGAGAGATGAGATCAATTTCAGGTAACTTCTGAAATATGATCTTTACATATTACTTGACTAAAATCAGTAAACAACGTTATATCACACACATGTAAAGCTTATTTTTAGTGATGTTAATGTGTACATCGAGAATATGATTACCATTTTGGATCTAAATGAATAAACACATAATGAAATTCCTTCCTGTCATTCTGTATTGCATATATTATATCCTATGCATAATCTTCAATGGAGTAAAGCATTACATATCTCTGTCTGTAATAAGTGATATCTATTTATTTAATGAAATCAATAAACAAGGGTACATAATATACTAAGGGTACACTCTTCTACATTGATTTTAATAAATGTATAAATATATATGAAGTTTCTATTTAATTTGTGTTTTCTTTATATTCGTTTATACTTTTTCTATTTCAGTGTGACCATCCCAGTAGACCAACTTCAAAGACGTTAAAATGCATATGAAGATCACCTTGTTGGGTCTTGTTGGTTTAACAACCTCGGTATTTGTAACTGCTGTCCCTATCTTAATTGGGAAAATAAACCATCAAAATGGCATAACACAATTCACACGCAATCATCTGACAAAGAGAGGTTACATGATGTACAAGTATAATAATCTGGTCAGTAGAGATGGTGATGCCGAATATGGAGATGTGAACGATTTTGATGGATCTGATAATCATGGTTCATTCAGAAGGGAACTCAGCTCAAATGAAGGATCCAACAATGATGAGGAAGGAGGTTTCAATGCATTTAATTTACTCTCTCGAAGAAGAAAGAGTCTTGATGATTACTATGACAGATACTATGAAGATGATGATGAAGTATTTGATCTCGATTACTTTTATGACATTGATATGGAAAATGAATTGAATGATGATGAACCAGATGAGAGAAAAGAAAGGGAGGGTAATAGAAGGGAGGGTAATGAAAGGGATGGCAATGAAAGGGAGTACAATAGAAAGAAGGGTAAAGGAAGAGAGGGCAATGGCAGGGAGAAGGATGAAAATGAAGCAGGCGAAAATGAAGTCAACGAGAACGAAGCAGGCGAGAATGAAGCAGGCGAGAATGAAGCAGGCGAGAATGAAGCTAATGAAAATGACAATGAACCCAATGAAGGAAATGGAAGGATGAATAAGCGAGGTCCTGGTCGTACCATGGGAAGGCCCAACTACAATGAGAATGAACCTGATGAAAAAGATAACGAGCCTGATGAAGTCGACAATGAAGCAGAAGAAAATGATAATGAATCAGGTGAAAATGAATCCGATGAAGAAGAAAATGACACGTTTAGTAGACATGATTATGAAGATGAATATGATGGCCATGGTAGTAATCGAAGATACATGACTAAGAATCGTAAAATCAAAGGCACTAAGGTTAAATCTTCATCTGGGCGTTCCAAGAGAGGTGAAGCTGAAGAAGATGAATCAGAGCCCAGCCCAGCAACTGCCGGTGGAGAGACATCAGAAACAGCAGCAGGAGCAGGAGAAGAGGCATAATTGCATATAGTTATTTGTAGTACAATTCCATTTTTGCACCCTTCATACATAATTATCTTCTTATATTTCAATCACCATATCTTCCCAATCATATTCCTTTCATCCCACATAAAGCATAAATCAAACTTAAAACCCAAGTCTGCATACTATAAATAAAGATCGCATCATCCATGCATAATAAGGATCATGTTTGCATTCAGTAGATCATATCTGTTGTTTTATGATAATACCAACCCCCTGAAGTCTGACTATCCACTTATTTAATCATGCCAAAACAGTATTACTAGGAATAAGTAGAGCACTTAATGAAAGTACTTATACTACACTAACTAACAAGGATTTTTAAAGGGTAAACTATTTCTTGTGCATGTACATAGCACGCCCTTATAATATGGATAGGCTGGATAATTGTGCATTTGGTAAATCTATTTAAAGTGCAGTACCATGCAAAAACATAGATAGAATAGGTCCTCTAGCTTTTGTATGCGCACTTCTTGATATGTTTCTGATAGATCTGAGCGGGTAATACAAAAAATATAGTTATTAGTTAATATAGTAAAATCAAAGAATCTGATAGAAATAGACTTATTTATAGACATTCTTATGATAGTACAATATTGTCGATCATACATCTTGTGTCCCACTTCTACATCACACAATCTAAATTCTGTAAAACATTCCAGCTTGAGTAGCACAGATAGAGGGTCACTCAATCTAGTCAACCCTCTTGCCATTAGTAAGTAACACACGATAGTAATATGGAAGTTTCTTAATGCAATAATATTTATTCTTATTAGAAAGCACCACGATCTATTCTTTTTTTTGGTGTAAGTACTGGATGGCCAGAATAGATATCAAGGTCTACATTTGTGTAGGATCAGGGTTGGTTAAAGTTAAACAAGAATATGCACTAAATTTAAGTGGATTGAATTGGGATATGGTGATACTTTGATCTCTCACAGGTTTTCGTAGATCCTGTATAGATCCTGAAAAGATCCTTCAGTTGCCATTCTAATTCTATTTTGTATCTTTTAATTGTACCCAATTATAAGCCTGGATGCCTTAGTAAGCATCACATCCCTCCTTTCCTTCAGAGAATTACCCTTTCACACTTAGCGTATAAATGTCAATCACTTAGATGAGAGGGAGACATTCAAATAATTTAATATTTTACTGAGGAAGAACTAGAAAAGGGAGTTGTATTCATGTAGGGAGTCGGAATAAACAGAGATTTACACAATATTTTTGTCATTCATGGCATTGTATAGCATAGATTACCAATATAAATAATATATTATTTTAGTAAAAATAAGCAGTGGGAGGGCCCAATAAGAATAAAAGGTACAAGAGTGGGAATTATTTCTTCTCTATAAGTGCATCTAGTGTAATAATGTTTGATAAAAAGTAGGAGTTAAAGAAGTGCATCTTGCATACTGCAATATTTCAAGCGTAGTAAGTTAGAGTGAGCCAAGGAACAGAAGAATGACTGTAGGTTGAACTAGGAACCTTACATTCATAACTATCCTCTTCTATCTGGCATTCTTGATTTGAAATATGATTCTACGATATGAAAAGACTCATGAATAACATTGTGAAGATGTAGATGTAAATATGACCGAAGTAAAGGTTTCGTAAGTTTGACATGGTCCTAAGAGAAGTGTAGCACATGCTGAATGAGTTGGTCTAATTAAGCACTGCCTCTGTATTTCAATATGATCCAGCTTGCTGATCAAATGCAATCAATGATAAGCGCCTCTCTTCATCTCCTTAGCACAAATATCGCGAGTACCTTTGGTTCAATGCAAAAAACGCAGGTACCATTAGAGTTGGAAAATATGATATAAATACAGATGCATTTTCCCATCTTTCTTCTAACGTTCATCTTTTCCAAGTTCATTCAAACAATCATCCTTCTGAACCAATATAATAATCATGCAAATCAAGTTATTGTCTTTGACCGTTGTTGCCACTTTGGTTGCTTCCACATTTGCTGCTCCTACATCAGGTAAAATATATAACGATAACTTCCATAGAATAACATACTGATTCTAATCCATGATATCTATATAGCTTCCTTCAGACGTGCTGAATTGGACAAGCGTACAGCTCCTCTTTTAAGTGCTGATGGAAACACAATCACTGCTAATGATGTTATCTCTGATATTGCCAATGATGCCACAGTAAGCGATAACCTCAGTGGAAATACAGTTGTTAACTCAGCCAAGCGTGGATTGCCTGCTCCCCTTGCCACTGCCAATGGTAATACTGTTGATCTTAATGGCGTTGTATATGATATTGCCAATGATGCCACTGTATCTGGTAATGGAAGTGGAAATACTGGTATCAACTCTGCCAAGCGTGGATTGCCTGCTCCCCTTGCAACTGCTAATGGAAACACAATCACTGCTACCGATGTTATCTCTGATATTGCCAATGATGCCACTGTAAGCGACAATCTCAGTGGAAATACAGTTGTTAACTCTGCCAAGCGTGGATTAGAGATCCCTCCTCTTGCATCTGCCAATGACAATACCTTGACTGCTACTGATGTTGTATCTGATATTGCCAATGATGCCACTGTATCTGGTAATGGAAGTGGAAATACTGGTATCAACTCTGCCAAGCGTGGATTGCCTGCTCCCCTTGCAACTGCTAATGGAAACACAATCACTGCTACCGATGTTATCTCTGATATTGCCAATGATGCCACTGTAAGCGACAATCTCAGTGGAAATACAGTTGTTAACTCTGCCAAGCGTGGATTAGAGATCCCTCCTCTTGCATCTGCCAATGACAATACCTTGACTGCTACTGATGTTGTATCAGATATTGCCAACGATGCTACTGTAACCGGTAATGGTAGTGGAAACACTGTTGTTAACTCTGCCAAACGTGGATTAAGATTCCGTGCCAAACGTGCCCTTTTTACTGCTGATGGAAACACAATCACTTCTACTGATGTTGTATCTGATATTGCCAATGATGCCACAGTAAGCGATAACCTCAGTGGAAATACAGTTGTTAACTCAGCCAAGCGTGGATTGCCTGCTCCCCTTGCCACTGCCGATGGTAATACTGTTGATCTTAATGGCGTTGTATATGATATTGCCAATGATGCCACTGTATCTGGTAATGGAAGTGGAAATACTGGTATCAACTCTGCCAAGCGTGGATTGCCTGCTCCCCTTGCAACTGCTAATGGAAACACAATCACTGCTACCGATGTTATCTCTGATATTGCCAATGATGCCACTGTAAGCGATAACCTCAGTGGAAATACAGTTGTTAACTCAGCCAAGCGTGGATTGCCTGCTCCCCTTGCCACTGCCGATGGTAATACCGTTGATCTTAATGGCGTTGTATATGATATTGCCAATGGTGCCACTGTATCTGGTAATGGTAGTGGAAACACTGGTATTAACAGCGCATAAGAATCCCCAAATATATTAAGTAGCGATTTTTGATGTTTGTCATATCTCTACCGTTTCATCCCAAGTATTAGTAGTTATCATATAATAAATAAAAGGAAGTTTTTATATCATGCATTTCTCTGAATGTCTTACCTTCATGGATGAAATATACATGCACATCAGGCTAAACATTTATGCGGATATTCATAATAAGATGGGATTAACATTTCTTACACCCCTTCCTTAAATGGTTTAATTTACATTTTATCTCTCATTTACTGAATACTATCAAAATAAACTTTAATAGCTAAATAATACATAAACACAATAGTAATAACCATGAAGAGTGAGACTACAAAATCAGTACAAAAAAAGAAAAAAGCAGCCAGAGCCTGTGTTCATTGTCAAAAAGTAATTTGATTCATTCGATCATAAAGCATGAGATTAATTGTCTGTTTCTATCTAGGCTCACCTTACATGCGATGACTGTAATTATTACACTCTTTATACACATGTGGAATACACATAATAGTAATTACTCATTCTCTCTTTTAGCACGTCCTTGTCAACGGTGTATTAAGCGTAACCTAGCAACTACTTGTACAGATGGAGCGAGGAAAAAGGCCAAATATCTACAGGAGATTGAAGGTTTGATGATTATCTTAACTCCAATACCCGCCTTTATTAATAGACAAATATAAATATAGACACTAAAAGTATATCAAGCTCCAACTATAGCACACACTCAAATACTCCTGTTCAACCTTATATAGCAGACACTACCAATAACTTCCAACCCCAAGTGTATATGGATACAGGTAAAGAAGGTTGTAAAACAAAAGGATGGAAGAAGCTGACTAAACTCGAATGAAATATAGATACCAACTCAGCCTCCAATCTAAACCCTAATAATACAATGCTCTCTATGGACAATTATGGATTTGGATCCAATGCAGCCAATCTCGAATACTCCATTCTATCCAATATGTTGGGATCATCACTCAATAACCGCACCACACCACGAACAGACATGAATACAATATGGTCTGGTGACAGTACCTCACCTCTCTCCCTTGATACTTCATTTCTACCCACATCCAACATTGTTCATTCAAATCCATTTCAAAATAAGCATATTCCATCGATATCTTCATCAGCTGTAGGTACATCTGAAGTCTCTGCTTCTGGGATATCCAGTATATCAGCTTATGGAGATGGTGCTGTCGTAGCCAAAGTGGCTAGTCCAGTCACACCTAATACAGGTCCATCCATCAAAAGAAGAAACCAGATCATCACTCCCGAAAAAGCATATGCAAGTGCAACTAAACCATTCAGTTATGCTGATGGGTATCACTATCTAATCAACTATGTCAAAACAAGGTAAGATAAAACAGGCTTGAACGATGGATAGATCATTGATACTTGTATATAGAATGAGTAAGGAGGACTTGATGAGGATTAGTAGAGCATTGGCCCTTTTTAGACCCTCTGTCCTGGCATCCATGATGAATTTGACAGAGAGTGATCTGATCTTTACCGAAAAATGTCTGCAGCGTACATTATTGGAATACGAGAAATTGATTAGTTATTCAGGTACACCTACAGTGGTCTGGCGTAGGACAGGGGAGATAGCATTAGTAGGGAAGGAATTCTCACTGTTAACGCAATGGTCTCGTGATACACTGTTAAGTAAGAAGACTTATATATATGAGGTAAACCTATCCGTTATTACCAAATAATTACTCTTGATCTCATCATGTTTTCTCGTTCTAGTTAATGAGTAACCCATCTGCCGTTGAATATTGGGAGAAATATGCACTTCATGCATTTGATAATACAGACTCTGCAGTGTTTAGTACTTGTATCTTACTAAGTCCTACAAAGCGTGTGGTACCATGTACTTTCTGTTTCACTATCAAGCGTGATATATTTGATTTACCTAGTGTTATTATAGGAAATGTAAGTAAACATAACGATCTTGATCTATCGGATTTAACTCATCATGAATTTCTATTCTAGTTTCTGCCTATATTAAGTTAGTATCAATCAATCCTTGCGCACACACACACACACACACACACACACACATTCAAATAATTCATTCACAACTTAAAAAAACACTCCCCTATTTCATCTTATCCCCTTACAACGATATTATTCTTGACACATTTATAACACATATCATATAGACAAACTCATTAAAGAGTTAAACACCCAAAAAACTTAATTATATTAATAAACCATGCATAAATTGTGAATATGTTCAAATTACGGGGATGTAACAAGTGTGTGAACAATAAGCTTTTTGTTATGGATGATTTATATGTTTATTTCAATGTATATATATATATATATGTATGTATTAAAATGGATAGTCAGAAACAATGACTCGATCATTCAGTCCAGACTGTTTGTTATTCGTATGATTGCGATTATAACTAGATTGTCCTTGTGAATAATAGCCCGTATGGATGGGTTCTGGATTCCATCGAATACTTCTCACACTGGGTGGATTGCTGGTATTGATCGATAATTTTCCCATTTCATTTGTTAGTCTGGCCAGATGTTTACCATAGGGCAGACTCAATTGGTTGTGATGGCTATAATCAACCTCCTTACGACGGTGTGTATAGTAGTTGTTTTTGTGATCTCTGTCTGATAAAGTGACGGATCTAGGAAGAGTGTAGTTATTCGCTTTGATAGATTCTCCTGAAGACTGGTCAAACGACAGTTGTCTCGAATGTGTGATACTATTGAAGAGGTCAGTGACCTTGACACTGCTGATATTGGATGCTGTGATCTGTTTGCCACTTGTTGAAGTATCATTGTTTGATGCAACTGCCGATTTTTGTTTGGTGATATTGGATGTGACATGATGTGCTGAGACAGATGGACTGGGAATAGGTGAGAAACTGGGTGATCGGGTTGGGCTTGTGTTATTACTCAAAGGTCTCTTCTTCTGATCTGATAGTAGTTGTTTGTTAGATCGCTTGGCGTCTTTCTCGAGCATCACTTGTAGCTTCTGTTCGTTTATTCTCTCCATACGCTGCTTCTTTTGAAGTGCTTTATGGGGCAGTGGGTCGTCATAGATCTCTGTGGGTGAAGTGGGCTTATTCCATGTGTCATCATATTCACCCAAATCTAGCTCAATTGAGTCCTTTTTCCAGTTACCACCATCTGATTTGTCCAGTAGTGTCATGAGTGATGTGAGGATTATCAGTTCTAATTCACGAGAATGTGTTAAGCCACAGCGTACTATATTGTAGCCAAGCAATGAGAAGATACCAAAGTACTCGTCTTTTAGTATACGAGGTAAGTATTGAGCTACACAAATATCACCTAATATGACATGGATTTAATCACATTATCCCAAACACATGTCCATCCCATCTTTTGTTTACCTGTTTTCCTCACTACTCTACACTCCAATGAACTACTCATCTTGCTCTCATACACCCTAAAATAAAGGTTTTTATGAGATCAACTGCTCATTTCTACTTTCTAGAGAAACTTACCACTTCAGTCTCTCCCCTTGCCATTCAAAGTTCCACTCCAAGCTTATACGTGATGCATCATAGAGTGTGATTTGTATATCTTTGTTGGATGTGTTCACAGTGTCATGGATAACAATAGGCTTCTGTCTACTGGATACACTCTTTACCTGTGTTTCTGCACATATATCAAATGTCATTGGGTCTACCAAACTGATGGCATAGAACTGTGATAGTCTGTGTCTGATCTTGATATAACGATGTTCTCCTGTCTTCTTGTTTTTGATGTCTACAAAGGCACGGTTACGAGGATCGGTAGAGAATATGTAGTGAATGATGATATCGTCAATAGTGGGAGGCATTGTTTAGAATAAAATAAGTTTGAGTGGAAGAAGTGGTTGGGAATGGGTTATTTATAATTAACTGGATTTTGTATGTGTGACCCCTTAAATGGGTTGATCGTTTATAGACAAACCATATTGGTCATCTATCCAAGAGGTACAAGGATTACTTAATTAGGTTAAAGCATATAAAATATAGTCATTGAGATTACTTTATTCGTTAGGAAGAACAAACAGAGAAGGGGTTCTATTGTTTATTGACTGAAGTAGCGAGGTTCATTGAATACGTGATATCTGTGACCGCGTACTCCTTGACCATAAAACATGGATGGATATCTTAAAGCGGGTTTGACTTCTGATTCAGTAATACGATCATAAGATGCCTTCCAGTAATCGATGGGGTTATCCACAATCTGGAATTTACCAGACTGTATTTCAGTGTCAGTGATTCCACCATGGCTGACACGGGCATAACCAATGCGGCGGAGACCACGGTAGCCTACATATTCACACCAACGATCCCAGTCAGTAGGATCAATATCGTTGATTTCTCCACCCTCAAATAACAGTCTGTATATCTCCTGATGGGGTTTCGTGACGACATAGCCCAGGAACACAAATGGATTAGGGCTAGTACGCATTATCCTGCCTAATTCTGTAGTCTGTTGTATCCTGTCATTGTAATTCTCATCTTGTCCATTGTGACTGACAATGAAATCAACTGGCTGACCATACACATCTAGAGTGGCATGAATAGCACATGCTAACTCACCTACAGGAGAAGGCAGTAGATGGTGTTCTGACTTGATAATAGGGAACTTGGATAACATTAAACATCCCCATGTATGTTTCATACTGGATGGTCCCTAATATGGGTGTTTAGTATACTTCACTCTTTGTTTGTTATTAACTACTTACATAATCAAGATAATAACCTAATTCCTCAGCAATAGACTGGGCCCAATCACGATTACCCATAATAATCCTCATCGTATCAGACTCCAATAAACCTAATCACAAATAAGGGTCATTAGTTTTCTTACTTTATGTCTATCATTCATGTTTAATCTTTTATACCTATCACATCCAACTCAAGATCACGAATAGCATCACGCATACGATTCTCACTTGCCCACATATCATTATCAAGGGCGAAATGGATGGTCCAGATACCAGCAGTAAATGATTTCTCGGAAGTAGTGTAGGGAACAGGAGTCTTGGCAGTCATTACACGGTTAGATGCAACAAGAGCAGAGGCAGCCATTAGAGCAACAAGGAAAACACGCGTCATGGAACGAGCAAACTTTACTACATGGAACTGGGTCATCTTTTGTTGACCTTCTTTCTTGACTTGAGAATTAGCATGAATAACACCAATACCAATAAGTAACATGATACTGAATAACACAGCATCTGTACGTTCACGAGCATAAACACCTCCAGGGACAAACTCATAGGCAACTACCCAGACATGGGCTAGACACAGAATATTGTATGTCATGAAAGCAGTGAATAAGGTCACAAATGGTTTCTGGGCAGCAATAGCATGAACAAAGGCAGGTGTGATAGAGACTAAATAAGTACCCAAAACGAGGCCTGCAGTATAGGCAGTCCAGGATGAAGATAGATAGAATACAGCACATGCAGCAGAACCTACTGCATACCAGACAATACTGGTGGTTAGTCTACGATGACCAGAAATAAACACACCTAACGCCAAAGAGGCAATGGTGGCTACACCCCAGGGAACAGGTTCGGGACCATAATTAGGGTATCCATCCACAGTCCATCTCATGATGGTAGATGAATCAGTGTACATGGAATGAAGGGCAAACAAGAGTGAACCAAATCCGACAGCAGAAGAAACAGATCCACCCAAGGAAGATTGAGTCACACGGGGAGATTCCTCTGACTTTCTAGCTGTGAAATCACGAAGTAATACCTCAAGGGAGGCAACCACACCCAAGACAATACCCAATTCATTCAATCCACCATTTTCACGGTGCATAATAGGCCAAATAGGGTTTTCGGTGAACCAGGCCATTTTAACTACATTGTGCATGATCAAACCTAATAACCAGATAAGGACAGATCTTTCTAGATTGCCTGGCTGGTTATTATTCTCTAACCATGTGGCTATCCAAGTAGTCAAACTGATACCAATACCCATAGAAGTCATAGCTAATCGCCATACAGGGTCTACTTTCATGTAAGAAGCAATACCCACTAACGAGACAAGATGACAGACTCCCTTGTACTTGGCTACCCATCTTCTAAGTGGACCAATAGCAAGAATGATAGGCATCAATGTTATCAATAAGAATGCCTCAAACCCAGAAATACCCATATACCATAAGGGGAAATACCTAGTATGGGAGTATGAATAAAGAAGGAAAATCATACACATATGTCGATTGTTCTTTACCAGATTAACAAGGCCAATGATGTAAGCATGGACCAGAATACAAAGGCTTATTTTTGGATCATTCAATAAGATGAGATGCAATGTAAACAAAATGAGTGTGATGACTTACCTAAATAGGTTTCTGTCACAAATCCTCTGAAGAGTGTCAGGTTACGCAGGAGAGAAGGAGAGATGTTACCCTCAGCACTAAGAAAAGATGGTTAAGTTATGTGGGTGTATACTCGCTCTCTGTATATTTACTTGGCTACAAATGGAGCAGCCCTAATGAACAGATACATGTCAGTAAACCTATAAACAATAAGGAACTCTCTACTTACTTGGAGGGCATGACAGCAACGGGTGCCTTGTCTACAATCGATAATTCGAAGTTCTGGAACTCGATAGCAGTGACTGCATCATAAGCAACATCATATAAGATCAATGACCATTCAAAGAAGGCATAAGTAGTATAGGCTATATAAATAGTGTGAGTATTCAATGAATGATAACACTCAATGTCTGTCTATTACCTCCAGGAACTCTCTCAACTTTATGTTGGATAAAGAAATAGATCATGGGTGGTAAAGTAGTAAAGAAGGCAATAGTCAGTGATCTTCTCCAGAAGACAGCAGTACGGTTGGTGTTGGAACTAGCATACAACACACCCAGTTGCCAAGGTAATGTCAATAACAAATATAGTATCATGGCAACATCATGGGCCAAATGGTCGTCTGTTGAAGTAATATAGACCCATCCACCGCATGCTACTGTACGTACTAGACCCACAATCAACAGGAATACACCAAATCCCTTGGAGACGGTGCGTGCAGACTGTGTAGTGTAAAAATACCAAAGAAACAACAAAGCAAAGCGAGGACCGGCTGTCAATGCTATGAGAATTTGAAATATGGCACGTGCAGGATATCTGTCACCTGTTGTGGCACTCACACTTGGAAACCATTCCTACATTATACACATATGAGTTACAAATTGAAGTACATGTCAGGGGAGTCATTACATCAGGGTATCCAAAGTATTCATTCTGTACTATCTTATGATAATGAGTATAACAACCTATGGCCAATGCAACTAGAAAGGCACCTAATAGACCGTGTCAATAGAAATGAAAGACAGACTCTAAACAACTACTTACTGTAGGCGAATAATGTGTGTGAATAAGATATGTATTTTGCCCCTATCTACAGTATATTGTGTTTAATAGGTGAATACGACCAGTTATCATGGATAGAATACCTTGTGAACAGTAATAGGCTCAACTGAACCTAATGCAGGCTTTGAACTCATTCCTTAACAGACGATACACTATCCAATATGACAATCAAGGGAAGAAAAATCAAGAATGGGATGGAAGAACCGGATATCATTTTACACATCATTAGCGGTGATTGAAACTGGGAATACACCGCTCCGAGAGGGTAAACACGTCACCCGAGCTGTGAACCATGTATGCTCTATGTATGCTCATGGAACAAAAGGGTGGGTAATGGGTAAACTGCTTCTGTCGGAGATTGATTATAGAGCGAGAATATGAGAGTGCAAGTGTAATGGGTGAATATACACATATATAGATACGGTGTATTCCATGACTGTAGAGTATCGTTTGATATGCTAACAAGATATCTACAAGTGTGTGTGGTTATATAGAGAGAGTGGCTTGTGTATTTTTAGCTGAGATTGATAATAAACATATCCATTCTCTTTATCCCCACTCTTGATGTCAAAGCGAATATTCTCCAGAGTGAATGATGAGAGTGAAGAGAATCACAGAGGAGCCATACCACTCATGAAGAAGAAACCTGACTTGGTGAACGGTATTCCTCTGTCTGGTGAAGACTATCTTCTGCTTGTAAGGTATTTCTTCTGCATACGCGTATGACATAACACAAGTAACTCATGAGATTCATACCATAGGCAACAAGCACAAAAGTCTGCTAATATCTCGACTGCACCTCCTCCACCTGTCATCAAGAAGGCCAATTCACTCTCCCAGTTCTTGTTCTCCTCCAATAATGAATCCAATAATAAGCATACTCCCTCTGCTGAATGGAGTGAAGCATACGGCCAACTGTTCACAGCATATCAGAGTGTAATTGTCTAGATACTCAATAGAATATTAGTAACTGATGATCATTTGTATTAGTCTATGCAGAGAAAGAGCAAAAAGAAAGAGAAGAGAGAGATAAAGACAAGTGCAGAGGTGTTGGAGTTACTCTATCCAGACAATACTGCACCATCACTATCCATTATATCCACATTCACACAGGTAAAATAGCAGTGATGATACCATATATACAGGCACTCATTTCTGTCTAATAGCATACAATATTAAGAACTCTGCACTTTCATATTCAGTGGTTAAAGGAAGAGAGATTGGATCAACAAGTGAGTGATATCAACTGAGAGATGGAGTCACTGTTTATTAACCCTAGAGTAGTGTCTATGCTTATACCACCTGCTAGTCTACTTGGATTCTGTATTGACGTCTAACAATATATCTAAACTAAGAGATCTCTCCAGGAAGTGCATTGAATTGAGAGAATCGCCCTCTCAGCATATTGGCCCATTAAACATCATCATCACTATAATAGCCACAGCCTATGGGCAGAAAGATCTGATATAAGAGGTTTCATCTACTTTATTTTGGGCTTAATATGAATAAAGACTACTCCCCTGTCTATCACTGTGTAAAGCCATTCAGACTATAAAGATGACTGCTAATCTAATATATGCCCATGAATGTCTTTTATGCGATAGATTAGGAATGTATGGGGTTTAGAAGTATTGAGTATTTTTGTACACTATTTATAATTGATAGAATTCATTGGGTTCACGTCCACGGATGAGTTTGATCTCTGATCCTGCTTGGTAGATTTGAGTGGCAAATTCAGACAAAGGTGGTTCAGGTGCAGCTTCTGCCTTCTTCAAGGCTTCTTCAACCACTTGACGAGCTTCTTTATCGATGTGCTTGAGATCACTTTCAGAGGAAATACCCTTGGAGATCAAGATATGCTTCAGTCCAGTGATGGGATCAGATGTGGATCTCATGTGCTGGATTTCTTCACGAGTACGGTAGGTGGTTCCAGGATCAGACATAGAGTGTCCACCATAACGGTAAGTGGCCAATTCCATGACAAGGGGTCCATTACCTGCAGTAGTCCACTCCTTGGCCCATTGAGAGGCTCTGAAGACAGAGAGAACATCCATACCATTGACTTTGATACCGGGAATATAATCACCACGCTTGAAGTATTCAGTAGAGGCAGAAGAACGGTTGGCTGAGGTACCCATACCATATTTATTGTTCTCACAGGCAAATACTACGGGGAGATCCCATAATTTGGCCATATTGAATGCCTCAAATACCTGACCTTGATTGGCAGCACCATCACCATAGAGAGAGAATGTGACTGAAGGATTACCCAGATACTTCTGAGCAAATGCAACACCAGCACCAAGAGGAACCTATTTAGAGAGTATAAATTTTATGTGTGTCTGTGTGTGTATATCTATTTGTATGCATAGACACATTACCTGTGCACCAACAATACCATTTCCACCATAGAATGATTCAGCAAACATATGCATGGAACCACCCTTTCCCATTGAAATACCAGTTGATTTACCCATCAATTCAGCGAGAATACTCTCAATAGTTCCACCACGAAGATAAGTGAATCCGTGACATCTATAAGCAGTGATCACATGATCAGTCTTCTCAATGGCAGCTTCCATACCTACAGAGACAGCTTCCTATAAAATAGATAGAGTGTTATCATATCGGGGAATGAATAAAGATATCACTAGATGTCCCATTTTACCCAATGTCCCCCGCCTTTACCCGTCCACTAGTCTCCAATGATACCACACTCTTCTCGGGTTCACCCCCATCCCCCCCATCCAACTGAGTAGAATATAACAACAAACACACACTCTCTTCTTTGTAATCCACCTGTAACCCTCTCATTTTGATTATCCCCTCTCCTTTTTATCCTCCCCAACAAAAAAAATAAAATAATTTCTTACCTGTCCATTACATAAGTGACAGAAACCACGAATCTTCTTGGCCTTATAGAGACCATCGGCAGCCATTTCCATACGTCTCATTGTTGTCATCTTAGTATACATGTCTATTAACTCATCAGTAGTGATATCAATATCGAGACTAGGCTTTTCACAGTTGTACATTTCGAAGGATGTCTCAGGAAGTGTAATCTTAACAGTCTCACTCATACGAGGTGCACTGGTAGATAAGGCACGCTAATATTTAAATTGTTACTATGACAACTATCTCCATAACAATCAATCTTATAGTTTACCAATGAACCAAAAGGTCTAGTATTGAATAAGCGGGTGGTTGAACGAAGCATCGTTTGTTTATCTCTTTTTTATGAAATAAAAAAAAAGGTAAATGGGAAAAAGGAGGGTAAACGAAAAGGGGATTGGAAAAAAATAAAGAAAAAACATTTCATTTGGGACTAGGGCGGGAAGTCAAATATTCTATTTCATTTTAAACTCAGTCATCCTCTTCTATCTCTTCTTCATCGTCTTCTTCCTCTTCCTCCTCCATATCCAGTCTCTCATCTTCCAAGAAGTCCAGATCCTCTGGTTTCATCTTATAATAAAGCCTGTTTAATGTATCTAAATCTCCCTCCAAGTCATACATTTCATCATCTCTGTTGGAGAACCTTTCTTCAACCAACGGTAACTGGGCCACATCCAGAGGTTTAGGGCCAAAATCAACCAATTCATTGCGAGCATTCTCTTCTTCTTCTTTACGGAATTCAGTCACGTACTTGTATCTGATAGGCTGTATGACATTCTTGAACAATACAGGTTCTTTACCCCCTTTCTTGGATGACATGGGGAATAACTGAGGTGGATCAGGTGGACCTTTCACTGGACAGAAGAACTCAGCAGGATCAAAGGTGCCATACGTGCGAGGACATGTCGAGACATGAGCATGGTATTTGCTTGCCTTGGTCTCCAGTAGAGAATGACTCTGGAGTTGTCCCCATAGATCAAGTACAGGCAAGTCATCAAAAGTAGGAAGATGGTGATCAGGTAACTGAGATAAGAGGGTATCTCGTTGCATGAGAGGCACCATGAAGGTACCAATGACTGACTGTCTCTTCTCTGACTTAACATGGGTTCCAAATTCAACATGATTTGTAGAGAAGGCCTCGAAGTTTTCAAAGTTAGGGTAGAGCATCACATAAGCACGTAAATAGACCATCTCAATAAAGTACTTCTTCCATGACTTCTTCCATTTATCAGATCTACTTCCGGGCACACTGATCAAACGACGGCGGCTATCTTTCGGTAGATTCAAATCAGCCAATCTTCTGACAAGATAGGTATGGAACTCCTTCCAATGTTCTGGGAAGTAAACAGCTCCCCAACTACAGGGCACTTGACTGACATAGGGTATATGCTCGGGATATCCAGCTGGTAAAATGACTGTATTGGGATCAAATGTCGTTCTTCCTGCTGGAATCAACTCAAGGTTACGTGGTGCATAAAGACTGATGCCGAACATCAGTCGATGAATATCAGCATCTTCCCCATATCTGTATTTGAGTATAGCATATTTAGACCATACATAGAATAAGGGAGATACTTCGATATCGTCTTCCAATAAGACAGCATATTCATCATTATGACTAGGATACCAGGATTCTACAATAGCAGGCATCAGTCCTCCCTTACGTATACGATGGCGGATCATCTTCTGTCCTTGTCTCCATACAAAACTGTTCACTAACATGCGAGTGGCTCTATCTGCTGACTGTTCCATATGTAGCATGATATCCACATTGTCCCCTAAATAGATGGACCTGGCAGAGGATTGAAGAAGACGAGAGAGTGAATGGGGTCTTCTGTCTGTAATCACTACTAATTTGATATCTATCTTATTCCAATCTAGAGAGAGAGAGAGAGAGAGAGCTGTCAATCCATGCTGATCTGAATAATCCCCCACTTTATTTTATTTTCATACTTACTCTGTAATGAGTCCAGTGATAAATCAGGTATCCATAATGAATGAACAATGTCTTTTAAGGGTAATCCAATAGGAGTCATCTGATAAGTAGATCCCATTGCTTTCAGTGCAAAATAAAGCAGATTGGCTTTCTCTTCTTCATGATCTGGCTTCACTTGGATCAGAATACGAGGTTTAATCGACTGCATCAGTTTCCCTATATGTTCGTCCAGGTGGATTGATAATTCTGTATAATCATGGACACGTACATTGCGATGATAAGGACAATCAGCCTCCTTGAAAACTCTTTGCAGGTTCTCACCAGAAATATCATTTCCTACCAATGCCAGGTGAAGAATATATTGACTGAACCGACAGATAAGAGGATAGAGTTGGATGAGTTGGGTCGATCCATGGGCTACCATGAGTGCAGCAGGTGTGCGATAATCTCTGTATTCGAGTACAGAAGGAAGTTGGTTCTTAGCCACCAATGATCTCCAATGTGTATCAGCCTTCCAATTGTCCTTGGTGACTTCACATAACTTCTTGGATATTCTGTCAGTTTCCTTATCTTCTTCTGCTATCTTCAGCTTTATTTCATCCAATTCCATGGGATCTGTTACTGTGCGCGCCTCATAGGGCAATACGACAGTGGGTATACCTAGTTGTTGATTCAGGTTCTTACTGATATAATAGCCCAAGGGTAACTTCAGTGACTCCAGATGCTGTATGTCCGATGTCATAAAGGGCAGCCAGGATTGATGTATCAACCATGACCCGACCAACATGTCAGATGGTTGACTTAGATTAGGCAAGATGGAATCAAAAGGAACACAGATAATGTCAGGTGAAGAGAAGACTATACCGCGACTTCCAATCAATGCATTTCTATATTCATCCCTTTTCTGCACGTTCAGTAGATAGTTCAGTTCTCGTTCATTACTAGGCAGATAATTGTTATTGTCCTCATCAAACACATAAATATACTCGGTGTTGATCTTCTGGTTCAGTACCTGTAACCAAACAGAGGCACCAGCACTGCCCATCGTGAATGAGTTGGTTACAGTTCGATCCATGACAATGATCCTCTGGTTCTCTACCATGCTCAGTCGTTCCTCTATCTGCCCTTTCAACTGGGATGAACAAACGACCCATAATTCAAAGGCATTGGATGTCCAGTTCAAGAGGATATCGAGTTTAGGCAGTGAATCCTTTGAATAAAGAGGAAGTAGTATGGTGATTGGATGTTCAGAAGGCTGTGTTCCCTCTGAAAGGGTATCGAAATCATGTCCTGCAACAGTGTATGACTTTAATCTATCCAAAAAAGTGGCATCCTTGGTGTCGTAGATGGAGTTATTGAGTATCCACGGATTGGCATCTGCAAAGAGTAATTAGAAGTGAGTGTTACACTGAGTGCCTTCTTTCTTCTCCAACACGTCTATTTTCAATTACCATTCCATAGGGTGTCTAAACTGAAGTCTTCACTCTCACTCTCACTGATCTCATCTGAGTGCTTATCATAGACACTAACACTTGGTTCATTGTAATAGTCAGGTATAAACCATAATAATAATAAAGTGAGTATTATAAATAATATAGTTGTTCTTATTAGTTTCCTTGGCGACCGAAGCCAAGACATGTTGCTAGGTAAATAATAAACAAGATAAAAAGGGGTTTCTATATAAATAATAAATATATGGGTTTCTATATATATATATATATGAAGTCCGAAATGGATCTAAGGAGAGAGTCTATACAACCACAGCTGTATCCAATTGTTTATTAGATACACTTATCACTGGGTGTTTTCTATAGCACAGAAATTGACAGAAAATAGAAAAATCAAAGATCAAGGTACCTGCACTACCAATTAAATAAGGCAGTGCTTCTAGAATGGAATCTGTGGTCTGTCCTGGATGAGACAGGATACTGGATGCATAAGTCATATTGCCACAAGCAGCGAAGATGAACAAGGAGATTGATAAACCTTCTACCGACTGGCGACGACGGTTCTTCAATAGCTGCGGTATGCGGGAACTAAGGTAGAGACAGGTGCATGTCCATGCGAATACTCTGCCTATCCAGAGAACATTGTCTTGATCGATGAGATGGGTTGAATTGGCGGTGGTGAGTGTTGAAGAAGGGAGTGAGGAGAAGGTGAATAAGAGTATGGCCATGTAGGTTGATTTGAGTCTATTTTCGTTTGTCTTGTTGCTTGGTATAAAGTGATCTTCATTCTTAGAAGACAGTGTGTACCACTTGGAGGGTGAGGCTGAGGATGAGAATGGAGTTAATTCATCATGTAGTTGATTGATGGCTGCATTTATAGTGACAGGTACATGGGCAGGGTGTTGGAATAGATGGTTACTAGGTTTGAATGATACAGGGTCATGATGTGCAGCAGGTACAATGATGTATTCATCATGTTTCGTGCCTAGTTTGTTGTAGTATATCCACTGAAAGACAAGACATACATCAATCAGGACAAAATAAATGCCCAGGTATAACTGAAATGGTAATTGATGTGTCAACACTGCACCTATTAGATTGGCTGTATCTCCTATTTGAATAAATAAATAGTCAGCATTTGATGGACCACTTCTAGGTCATTCACTTCTTTACCTGCTAACCATATGGATAGGAAGTTGAAGCTTAGACCATCTGCTGATCCCATTTTATAATTTTCTATCACTTGACTGCATAATTAATTTACACTTTAGTCATTTCTTTATGTGAATTTGTCTTTATCATTTCTTACGGTAGCTGAGCATTCAACCAGCATAGGATGGATGCGTATCCTAGCAACAGACTCACTGCATCCTGTGTACCATAGACACAGTCACCAAACAACGACTGAATAGGTGTATGAGTATAGAGAGTCAAATGAAATATCCACCACTTACATTGATCCATTGTACATAGGGCACACCCTCTTCAGTAGGTAAACAAATAGTCATGTAAATTGAGTTAAAAAATAATAAAGAGAAAGAAGGGTGATATGGAGTATGGAAGGTTTATATAGTTTGTATTTTAATTAGCCTTTTAGTTTTCTATCTTGATAAAAAATATGGAAAAAATTACTTGATTAGGCTATTGATCTCTGGAAGGGATAGAGGAGAAACTTCATTCAATGGCCTGTTCCTATTCGATGTCAATATGCATATAACAAGAGATCATTCATGGTGTAATATGATCGCTATCCCATTCTTATTTAGTTTCCATAGTTACCCACTTATCTTGCATGAATTTATCTAGTATATGCCCGAGTCATTATCCATCCATCCAATGTCATTATGCATGTAATGTGTATATATATATATATGTATATATATATATACTTGCTTATTATATATTTATTTATATAAAGAGAGACACGTACCATTTCCCACCCCAACCTATGATCATTTTATAAGGAAATAATAGTAAAGAAACCGACTGTTCCGTTACCAACACAAAGACCAATGAAAGTGATTGAAGTCTATATTTCCAGATCAAGATAGCCCTGGACAGATCTATTATTTAGAATATTCCCAAACAAAGACATTTGATATCAAAATAAGATGTTTGTGTACATATAATTACATTTATTTATTACACCATATGATGGACAATCACCTATCAACGTCATATTGTTATTGTTTATGCCTGCATCTATTATTGATAGGCAGAGTAGATATCAATGGCTATATTAATATGTGCACTTATTGGATATCTTTATTCATTATGTGTATTTATTACTCAAATAGAACACATGGTGTTATTAGAGAAGGGTAAAATCAGATGATATTCATATTATACACTCAACATGTCCTTCAGTCATCATGATTCAATATAATGGACCTAGTCACTAAGCACATACACATGGGATGGTTGAAAGTATTACAGGAAGTGGATGAATGAGCAAGGGGAAGAGGCTGTAAATACTGAGACTATCCACTATTGAAACGGAGACTGTATTCAATATTAGTAGGCAAACAACCTCAGTCGACTACCCTGAGGAACATCATCAGTGGGGGGTTTATTGATCAACACTATCGATTCTAGAGATCATATGATCAACAGAAGCAAGGTCTAGGGGCGTGATTCATTGATATTCTAGGTAGAAGATAAATTCTTCTGTAGCATCTGAGATAGGGTGTTCATACAGAGGGAGCAGGCAATATCACCCACAGATAAATAGGCTGAATAACAGAGTTTTATTATTGTTCCTTTAAACGGTTTTTAATGTGCACATGGGGACTGGAAATATATGTACTCAAGTTACACTGGAAGCCCAGATAATTACCACGCTATACCCCACATTTTATAAAGAAAAAGAAGGAATAGAATATTCATCTTCTTCGTCATTGATCATCAACCTCAGAATCAACTATGGTCTACAGCTGTCTTTCCATATTTATCTTCCCCTTTAGACATCTTCTATCAACACTCGAGTGAGTACGAAGAAGATCTCTTGGCTAATGATATTCAACACACGAGTCAATTGAATCAGAGGAGATGCGGTAGTAGAATGGCTGTATTCCACATGTCCCTTTACAGGTAGTCTTAAATAATTCTACACTTCTTGTTGGAAATAAAGCATACTATGTGGGATATAGAACATCATACAGTAATATATTCTTGATAGAAAGTCAACGAATGGTCTGCCACTCATTATAGAAGAAAAGGACTCTTGTTATTCTTCTTTTTACATTATTTTAGTATCAAAAGGGAATAGTCCAGAGGGGAAATACATCAGATTCTGCTTAATGATACTTATCACGCAGACAATGTGCTTCTATCAAATGATGCAATACAGTCAATAGGGTGACAGTTGACAGATCAGCAATATAGATATGGGTTATCTATCTGGTATGATAGATATATGAGGGTGGGACAGTTATTCTAAATAAAGAGTAGAGTTATTCTATATCACTTAAAGAGTACATTTATTGAGTCATAGCAGATTACTTAGCTGGTTGTTGACTGTATAAAGAGAGAATGGTCGCGTTGACGTCAAATATCACAGGGTGTGCAATCCGTTCTTTTGTCATTTTACTCTAAAGAGAGTGAAGAGCACTGTTGAAAATGAATCAGCACCCAAAAGCATCAATTAAACTAAAGCTACATTTCTTTCACTTTCCCTGTATGCTGTTCAGGCATAATAGATAAAGACCATTCAGAATCCACTTGCAATTCTGCTTTATGATATCAATACAGAACTTCAGCTTATTGAATTCAAGTTAAATCTATCCGTTTGTAATTTGAGTATGTGTCTGTGCAGATAAATATATATCTGTTGTTATTGGAACTATGAAGAAATGTGTTTACTTGCTTATAAGAAGACTAATAAGAGCATCTATTTTCTATTATTATCTAATGTTGTATATAGAAAATATAAAGAGCTCTGAGTCTGGTATTCAGGAAGTATCTCAATTAAAAGCTTGTTAACGTGGTAAGATGTGACAAATAAGTGTCATTATCCTGTATTGCTGGATGGATATAAGCTCATTTTCTCTTATTCAAGACTAAATATGCTCTATTCTATGTGAACGAGGCACTCTTACTTATTGGAAAGTATAAAAATATAATATCTACTGTGTGCTTAGAGTTCACCACGTGATCATGGCCTCACCAAATACTTTGATTTTCTTGGAATATGGGCTTACAACCGGTTAAAATCCATCAATGAGTACCCTTTCTTAGCCATGGTCTAAGCAATGGGTTCGGAGATGCGGAAAACCTGCTCCATCCTTTGTAGTACATGGTATTCTTGATAAATATAGCAGAGGTCTTGCAGATATAGAACTGTCACTCGAAGGTAATGGGCCCATTTTGGGTGAAGAGCATTTAAGGCTTGTTTTTGCTTACCAGTGAGAACGCTGGAGTGGGTGCTGTCAGTTATACTTGTATAAATGATATCATCTAGTTTTTCTTCTTGAAGCAACAGAACAGTTGATATAGGAAGGGTCTCGAGATGACAAACGAGTGAAGAAGTATCGAAGACGAGATATTTGACAAAAGTGCATGTGCGTGTGAATAGATAAAAGAGTTGGTATAGAATAATTCATTTTATTAGCTCATAGTTGTAACAGGAATAATCTTCTATGTATATTTACATCCAGAGTAGTGTCCGGTTTTTATATTTCATTGTTCTTCTGTACGTACGATATCGTCCATATACGTAACTATGGATATTAATGCCCTAATATGGTAATTCAATCAATCAATCACAACTAGATATTGGACAAATATAGTGTGTATGGATTATAACTCATGTTAACACTTAAAACGATAACTATACTCAAATAGATGAGATGAAATACCATTCATTCATACTCGAATAGGAACATCGTGATGGATGACCAACACCCCTTACAAATATTTGTTAATGACATTTTGTACATTCACATAATACCAGGACTTTAATTGCATACTCCTAACAATCAATGCGAAAACCTATAATGGCTTTACTATTTCTACTCCAGAATTCCCCTGGAAATAGACTATACAACCCACCTCTCTTTCTTTTCTTTCTTCATTCTTTATCTATACCCTTATTCCCTTACTGGTATACACTATAATAAACACACAGCTGATTCCATTCGTTTATTCATCACCTGACTCATTCATTGAATTAAGTGAATACGACTCCATCAGAAAGAAATACTAAAAATAGCAGTCGATAGGGCAATAAACTATGGGTTCCAAGCAGAGTTCAGCCATTTCCACACCTTCCTATAACAGTGTAAAGAAGAAGAGATCCAACCACCAGATACCACGTATTGCTGATACCAAACCTATGGCACCTACGCGAGTAGCAGGAACCCCCATAAACGACATTATCATGTAACTTTACTCTATTTGAGACACATACCCTTTTACTAACACTCTTCTTTAGTAGTCCAAAGGTAATATCGATCTGAATAGACAACCCCACAGTGATTGATCTCCTTCTCTTTAGTTCAATACAGTTCAATGTGAGGATTTATTCAATCATTATGCAGACCCTGATGTACCTAATATGATTACACCCGATGGAACAAGGCAGTTCTTTGAGGATCTGGGCTTATCCATCGAGGATGTACTCATATTTGCTATTGCCTGGAAGATGCAGACATCAACAATGGGTAAACAATGAAACCAGGCAGAATGAAGCATGTGTTGATGTATTGTTTGTTTGTGTATAGGCTATATATCCAAAGAAGAGTGGATGAATGGCATGGAACTATTGGGGTATGTTTGTTTCTCATGTTAAGTGATTGCAAATGAATGACTCTTCTTTATTACAGTACAGATTCCATGGAGAAATTGAAGGCAAAGAGGACAGAGTTTGAACAGGCATTCGAGGATCATGAGCAGTTCAAGGAAGTCTATAAATACACATTCAATTATGCCAAGACAAAGAACCAGAAGTGCATGGATGTAGAGGTAATGAGGAGTTAAAGTAATGAACTGAAGAAAGTAAAATCATTAATGCATGCAACATTCTCTAATGGAAGAAGAACCATTTCTTTTGTACTCTCATAGACAGCCAATATATTATGGTCTCTGCTCCTAAATGATAAATATCCCATGGTGACTGAATTCATTCAGTTTATGGAAGATAAACAACCAGTGAAGGTCGTAAACCGTGATCAGTGGTATAGTTTCCTGGAGTTTATATCAAGTGATTTGGCCTCTTATGACGAGTCGTCTGCATGTAAGTTGGTACACTGTCAATCGATGAGTGGTTCCTAATCTGCCTACTCTTTAGGGCCTGTGTTATTTGATGAGTTTGTAGAGTGGAAGAGAATACAATAAATAGCAATAAATTATAGAATAAATGTACTAGAAGTCATCCATTTCCTTGATCAATACTACTTTTTGTATTTATTTCTGTTATTATAATTGGTAATGATAACTAATTCTTCCCTCTAGCTTGTATATGTAACTTATTAAAGGCTTCGATATCACCTTCACTTAAGAGTTGTTCTTCTATAGACTGATTTCTTCGATTGAGAGCAGGATACAAGAAGTCATCATCATCCTCATCCTTATTATCCATTAGATTGATGGGCCCTTTCTTGGGAGACCCCGGAGCAGACAAGGGTTTGGGGATCTTCACACTCTTCTCAAAGGTAAGATCAGCTTCTTCATCATCATCAATGAAACTATGAGGATAAGCACGACGGAGTGCTAGTTGCCTTGCTTTGATATATTCAAGACCCATACGTTTCCAGTCAAGAAGATCCGAGAGACGCTCTGTACGATTACGCTGGTTTATACGTTGGCGGCGAGTCTTTTGAGCAAATTGGTACATTTGATCACACAACTGATTGAGTGAGTCCTCAACTGACTTCATGCGTCGATCAGTAATATAAATACCATAGTCATCACAGTGCTCAATATTTTCTTCCATGAAACATCCAAAACCAGATAGATTGGTGGTGATAGAAGGGACACCCATCACGGTACATTCGGCTGGAGTGTATCCCCATGGTTCATAGTAAGAAGGGAACACACCCAAGTGACATCCACGCACAAACTCCTCATAATCCATTCCCAACAAAGGATTATTGGCATTCAGGAACTCTGGATGGAACACGATCTTCACTCGATCTTCGGGAGAATTAAACAAATTGAGACGTCGAAGCTGATTCAGTACAGGATCCTTGCCATCATCGACAATGTTATGCGTAACAATAGGAGGAAGTGTACTGCGCTTCAAAGCAAATACACGACGCTTTAACAGAACCCTGTCACCAGCAGATAGGAATTTACCAGGATCCACTTCCTCGAGACGGAGGGCATTCTCGTAGATGGCATGGCCTACTCTGTCCTGTAGCTCTAGCACAGTAGTACGTAATTGACGAGTAACGGCCTGTCCCTTTAATGCCTCTACATTGAAAGAGTAGGTAGGAGTAGGTAGAATCAGAAATGCAACCACAGTGGTCTTGGAACCTGATGCCTTGAGTCTACCATTAAGACCTATAAATAAAAATTAGCTATTTAATAAACCCAATACATGCATCAACATTTTATACGTACGTGCAAGTGCTTCCACAAACATATCAACGCCTTTATTACGGTACTCATATCGACCAGCAGTGAAAAGATAGATAGTGTTATCAAGATCAAAGTCATAGTGGCCATAGAAGTGACCACGTACAAAGTCGTTGATCTTTTCCTTACTCAGTGCATGTAGATTCTGAAATTCATGCATGGCAGAAAATTTAATTACATTTAGACCATTGGGTAGTACACCATCTAGTTATGAATATGAGTTGAAGACATATCATTTTTATAAAGAGTAAGAAACATACCAGGCTTCCTTTTCAATAGATGTTCTGACTCATACGCAGTAATATGTGATACAGTAGTAAACACATCGGCACAATGAGCAGCCCCTCTTTCAATGCAGTATCTGTGATAGATGCCTCGTTTGCCTGCTTCTTCATCTACATTGAAATTGGCGAGATTGTTGTAGAAATCGACTGATCCAGCACATAAATATCGGCCTAATAATGTAGCGTGTGTAGTAAAGATGGTACAGAGATCAAAATGGCGCTTCTTGATCAACGGAATAGCCACTCCTGCCTGCCATTCATGAAAGTGACAGATGATGGCTGGATCTTTGGGTTTATTATACTGTTGTAAAGGATTGAATAAACTAAAATTTCTTTACCCTATTGCATTCACCACTCACCTTGGGAGTCAATTCACCGAGAAACCAAGTGATGAGATAACCAAAGCAGATGGCATCATTGGTCTCTGTATCATTAGGAGGAGATGGGATACCTGCTATACGCCATAGATCACCCTTCCATTCATCCAGTTTATGGGCTACACTGAGTGTATCAAATAAGAGAACATAGGGAGACCCTTCAACCAACCATCGACCATACAAGTACTTTACTCCGTAGTTCGACATCTGTTGAAGGACCTCCTTTATCTTCTCATTGTTGGGTTCACATGCTTCTACTTCCATAGGTGCTGATTTATAGGATAATGGGCCAATAAGTGTGTATCTGTCTCCATATTCACGTACAGTGACAGGTACTTTGGTTCTGATGACAGTATAAATACCACCCACTTGTAAAATGGATATCAGTGATATGCAATCTCGAGGATTCAGTCCCTACATACCTTTATTGGCTACTTCCCATGCAATCTCGAATAAGAGTGGGTTATAAACGTCTCTTTGCACTGCTGACATTAATGGGAATGCGTATGGAAATGAAGAAAATGAGAGAAGAGAGAGAAGATAAAAATAGAGATGACGTTGAATGGTTGATAACTTCCAATGTGACACAAACATGGAACGACACTTCCCACCATGGTTTTGGAATTAAAAATTTAGCCTATAAAATAATGCATCCATCAAACCAGAGAAGTACGTGGGTATTTCCGAATGAATTATTATTATTTTTATTTTTTGGAGTTGCATAAAAAAAGTCACTTTGGTACAGTTTGTTTTGTTGTTGTTTATGTATGAATGAGGTGAGTTCCTTTCTGTTGACGAACAGTTAAGCGAGGAATCTACCAACAATATGAAGGCCAAAGACAGAAGCAATAAAGGTCAAGGATAACACCAATACCACCACAGGATCACTACACATTAAACACATGAATAGAAAGTAGACAGAGACAACTCCATTACTTACACTCTCAGTCCAGGAGAATCATCAGAATAGATACGCATCATACTGGAAGTGCTTCCACCAGGAATACCACCACGAGAAGCAGTGTTGGTATTGGAACGAGAGGTGACACGCTTTCTATTAGATGAAGTATCATTAGTCATCATTCCCTGTTCTACTCTGTTATCCCACTTCATTCCCATACAGTTGATATATTTTACCTGATGGTGCCTTTGGGAGTAGATGAATCAGACTATACAATAAGGTGTATTAGTGTATAGCGCATAGACTATTATACTTGATTGTGTTTATTACCATTAGGATGAGTTGTATGTATTAAAAAAGAGAAGAAGAATTTAATAAAAATAAAATGAGTTACTAAATAACCATCGATTGCTGTTGTGGACATTTGATTGGCCAATCCTATATGATGGACACACAGTCACAGGTAAGTTACTCCAATGATCCTTCATTTGGATCTACTTTGGGTTTATTAGAACTCTTTTAGATATCAAGGTGTCTAATCAATGGTAATATAAGGATAGTGTGGTACTTTCAGTGAGTGTGGATGGGTAGAGTATACGCTCTTCGTAGTGTGAAGTACCTTCTGCATTACAGTGCACAACAATATTCACTGTATTATAAGAAGGAAACAGTTTGATAACTACTGGATAAGAAGGATTGCTTACTCTATAGTGTATAGCTGTTATGAACTTAAAAATGATATTATCTGCCGAGAAATGGATGGCTATAAGTAGATGTAAGTACAATGATAGATTAGGATCAACCGTCTTCTACTTAACTGGTACAAGCATTCTCAATGGACTCCTTGTAATAGAGTTGTAGGCTATAGCCGTCTTCTCTATCTGTGTTGGTAATACGCGTACCCTTTTTCACAATAGGATGCTTCTTGTTACTCCATGGATTAAGGCATTCACTATCATAATAGGCCTGATGATTGGGATCCATCTGAACAGCATAAGTACCACTCATCACCTGTTCCAATAACGAATTCTTAGGATATATAATTGACTTGTATATACCCTCCTTCACTATTTCACTGACTGTTCTACCATCATCCATCCACTGGATATGGGTTGGGATATATCGCATGTTATGCCGAAACTCGATCTTCATGAGTTCCCTAATCATTTCACGCGTTTCTGCACAATGGGTCTCTATTGGGAACCCAGTCACCGCCAAATAATCAATGAAGGTGTCTGTCTGAAGTGGAAATGTATTCAATAGGGCCTCTCTGACAGCAGAAGCAATAGCGATGATGGCAGGGTGAATGGCTATATCCAACACATCTCGTCTTGTTATATGAATATAACACGTACACATCTGATATATAGGAAGCTTCAAAGGCTCATCCCAGTTAATCTCTTCATCTCCATTCACGAATGAGAACTGTACTAATAAAAGGATGTCATGAGTAAGAGAAAAAGAAAGAAGGTTGACTGACTTACCTCTTCTTTAAAGAATTGAGAGAAGACGGCTTCATAGGAGAGATAGGCGTCAACTGTATAATGATACTCCCCTGATACATGTGCCTTGCAAGGAAACAGAAATAAATCATCTTTACCAATCAGTGTTTGGATGAAGTCCCATAGAGTATCTGTCATAAAAGCGAGTGGATCGTGGCGTATAGAGTATGATTTGAGAGTCAGGACTGTCTCATCGTTAGCGAATTTCACTTTGGTGCAGAGAGTTGAAACTTGATTGAATGCGAATCGAATGGAATAAGGATGCATCTCAGTCAATAAGACGTACTTGGGATAATCAAGATGATCTTCTATTGTTTCGTATACTTTTAGCTCTTGAACACAGTGAACAGCCATTGCGTGTGATCTGTCCTTCAAGATGACTTGATCGTCAGGATCTCCCTGTTTCAATAATGTGTTGGTGACAAGGAGTTCCTTTAGCTCCTGTCTGGTATCAATGAAAAAGCTATCCAAGATAGGCTGTGCTATTGTCACTGCATATTGATATTCCAATGGCTCAGATTTGGTGATAGGTGATTCATACGTGGACGTGATCTGCTGAACAATGCATCCAAGATAGAGTGACAGAAATGTTCTGAGATATCTTCTGCGAGTGCCCACTGTGTATCTTTTGATTTTGGAGGGTGCATATTTACTGTATTCAAACATTTCATCAATTGTCCAGGTTAGATCAACCCAATACACATCTTTGTATTGAGATCGCAAGTACTCAGTAACATCATCTATCATGTGCATCGAACTCACTGATTCAATGGCCAGTTTAGCTCTTCGTTTGGTCTTTTTACTGATTGAATAAGATGGATTCCTCCATGCATTACTGTTTTCTTTCAAGTCGTATTTGGAATAGTATTTGAGTTGAGCATCAAATCGAGCATTCATGAAATGAACTAGTCTAGAATGAAAAAGATGGGTTAAATAATAACTTTCTAGAATGTGTTATTCTTACTGTGAGTTTATGATCAATTCATATCGCTTATAAACAGGCCACCCAACAAATGCGTGATTGATAGGAGGACTAAGAGAATGCGTGAGTTTGAACAGATAAAAATAGGGGCATTGCACTCTTTTACCATGTACACCGTATTCTGTTATCTGACTCTATCATCCTGTTGGAAAAGTCAATAGTAATGCATGATATGGATGTCTTCTCCCAATCAATATCTAGTTGAAAGTGTTATTCCTATACGTCCCTATGTGACATTAGTTATGTATACCTATAGTAAACAGCACTTTTGTCTTTTTGAATCCATTAGAAAGCGATCGTTTAAGTGGGACAATATTAATGACATTAGGCACATAGTTATTAATTTTGAGCAGATCTTGAATAGAATAAGTGGCACCAGATGCATAAACATGCTTGATATTATCTATTTTGTGGTATATATGGTGATAGTCTTTGGGTAATGTTCTTATAAAATATTGATAATTATGGGCATATATACCGCTTTTGTTATCAGAGCACAGAATGATTTTGGTGTTATGGAGATCTCTGGATAATTCAGATACTTGATTACTAATAGGTTCAAAGAAGGGTTTATAGATAGCCTCTTCAATCTCTGCTTCAGTCGGTGGTTGTGATGGTTTACTGTACATTTCAGATGTGAATATGGAGAAATAGTGTTCCATTGCCTGATCCGCTTCATGTAAAGAAGGAGGATGATTATACGTGTCATAGTACTGATGTGGGGAGCACAAAAGGTTATTAAAATGTCACAAAAGAGGTAAGTTTAAATTTACCAATGAAGACAAATCAAGTGATTGCCTTATAGCCATCATATCGTTCTTGTAGATTCTAGTAGTTTCTGGGTTTGTGCCCAGATGTCGTGCCTCCAAGTACTTCATTATGTAATACTCCAGTCTATTGTCACCCAAAGCTTCTATTTTACTATATGTGGAAAGATGATACTGAGCGACAGAATGAAGACCTTTAATAGGTCTACCAATCTCATATCGAAAATAGCTGTCCATTTCATTGGTTATTATGCAGACGATACAATTTGTGCCATTCTTGAATGTGATATTATTGTATGGGTGTTGAAGATATCTGATAAGGGCATTAGAATAGTATAAAGTATGTTGGTCTATTGCCTTGAATGACTTCTCCACGGCTTTCTCAAACAAGAGTTGGAAAGACCTGCTATCCCATTCATCCGGGAATAGGATCACATTATGATAACTACTCCCACTCAACTTCTTTGTATTGGATTGTTTGTAATCTGTCAGAAATGTATCAAATAGCACATTGAATTGTTCCAATGTCCTTTCTTCTGCCTGTGTCCTGTCTTCCTTCATGATCAGTCCATATACATGGGTTGTTAGACTGCGAATATAGCGATCATCCTCTACTGCGTATTCTCTATCATACAAAAGAATCGCATGACTGTCTAGTAAGCAGGAAGTGTTGCTTATAGATGTGTAATTTGTTAATAACAACCTCTTTCATGCTCATTTTCAGATAATTTACATTGAATAGGGATCATAGATCTGTTTATCAATGAACTCTACTTTCTCGTGTACCGAATATATGGATAGACTGTCATATCCTATGTCTTCATATATTTTGGTATGTAAACATGCTTTATTCAATCATCAGAAATGGGGAAGATTCTACCTATAATGATCATATAATCATTTCCAGAGCACCCAGGCATTGTCCGATTAGTGTTTGGGAAGGGGGATAAATGGCTAGAAACATAAAGAGGGAGAATATATAAGAATATATTATCTGTGATACCGTATGGGCCACAAACAACACGTTGTATGCCAAACTAGGCAGCAGCCTTCATTTTCTTACTTCTGCTGATATAGTTGGTGATCTTGTTTGTCTTGGAGGGATAATAACGCTTCCAAGTCTCCACTATCATCATGGGTTCAGGATAATCTTCTCCAATCACACACTTTGATTCCTTTTGTTCATCGCTGGACATCAACCAGGGTGTGTGTATATATCGATTTGAGACATCCTTCAGTTCTGGGCACCATATACGTATATACTCACCATCATCATCATAATCCTTGCTCTGCTTGATTATATTAAAGTGACGCATACCCTCTCTTGGGTCGCAGCCTACACCAGATACTAGAAACAGAAAAGGTAAGATCAGTATGTATCCTATGACTATTCACTCTCTCTCTTTACCATATTGCCAGTTTCCATAGTTTGAGTACACATCATGATCCTTCAAGATAGATTCAAACCATTCAGCTCCTGCTCTCCAATCCAATTCAAGATCCTTGGCCAAATAACTGGCTACATTCTGCCGACATCGATTATTGAGGAATCCAGTCAACATCAGTTCTCTCATGGATGCATCAATCAGAGGCACTCCTGTTTGACCTTTTTTCCATTTATCGAAGAGTATGTCATCCTTCTTCCATACTTTATCATAATAACTCTTCTTAGCAGTAGATATAATTGCAGGATCCTTCTTTGCTCTGAACCCATGAAGAAGGAAGATCTTCTTGCCATTACCAGCCACCAAATAACGGAAGTAATCTCTCCAGAGTAACTCAAATTTGACCCAGTAGACACCGTCTGAATCTCCGGCTGTTCCATCTGGATGAAGTCTTTCATATTTACTGAGTTCATGCCATATCAGTCGAGGAGAAAGACATCCATTAGACAAAAAAGTAGAGAACTTGGTAGAGTATTCTGTGCCAACCATGCCATTCCTTGTCCTTTTATAGTTGGACACACTGTTATTTGTGAACAGGTAATCCTGCAGTCTCTTCTGCCCAATTTCTTCCCCTCCTTCCCATGCACATACTGATCTTTGTTCAACAGAATGACTGGTGGTTTCATATAGTTCTTTAAGGAGAGATTCACCCTCCTTGGCATGTGGAATCTCCCATGCTTCGTCAGGAAAAGGAGGTAGTTTATCAGGAATCATGACCAATGGTCTCACAGGTTGTTCCATCTTCTCAATTCTCTTTCTGAAGTGTGTGAATACCTTGGATGTCTTTTCAAATGTAAAATCTACATCTCCTGGATGAACCATAAAAGAGTCATGCTCATACTTTATATTTGGAAGTTGACGAGAAAGAATCTTCTCTGACTGCAGCTCTTCATGAGCATACTAATTTTGAAAGATGATCAGTGGAAGATACATTAAATGATAGACATAGCACCTAACCTCTTTATCCGTGTATATTCCATCGACTGTATAGTCCTTATTGGTGAAGAATGCATTCACTTTAGGCAATACTTCTTCTGGATTACCAAATAAGATAAGCAGGTCACTGTCTCTCTTCTTCAATTGATGCCTCAATGCCACTATGGATTCAATGATAAACCGAGTTCGGAAGGTAGCACATCTGTCCAGATGAAATTCATATGTTTTGGGAGGAGTATAAGTGTAATTCAGCTTACTATTCAATGAGCTAATATCCACTTGACGTGGGTCTATGAAGATCACAGGCAACACAGAACCATGCGTCTTGCGAGAGGACTGTATAGCATGATACAGTGGGAGATTATCATGCACCCGCATGTTATTTCTAAAGTAGCATATATTTACAGTTCTTTTCATATTCGTATAAGAGCAGAAGAAGATAACAGCGATAAAATTTATTCTTTATACTGTTTGAGTCAAAAAAAAAAGTCTATTTCACACGTATTGAATCGGAATCAAACATTATGCATCGACTGGTCGATGATCACGATCATACACGCTCTATATTATTTAGATCAACTTTAATGCTGACAGAAATCCTTCACTGGCTCTAGTGACTTGTTTGAAGTTATGCTCAAATCCATCTTTTCCACCGTAATAAGGGTCTTCTATAATGAGTTCACCTTCGGGGTCATATGATCCAAATAACTCTACAACAGCCTTGGAACCCTTGGGCTGAATAGACTGCATATGTAGTGTGAGTAATACACACTGTAATCCGTTTATTCTATGCTTACCCTCAAGTCACTCAAGTTGGACTCATCCATACAGAGAATATGATCGAATTGGTTGAAATCACTCTTGGCTACCTAAGATACAACCATCAGAGTAAATAAGCCAATCATATCCTGATTAGTATCCATGCCATTACCTGTCTTGCTCTGTGGTTAACAGGTACTCCATGTTTCTTACAAGTGGAAGCACTTCGACTATCAGGTGAGTTACCCACCTTCAGAAAGTGAATATCATGTACATTGAAATAGAGTGTTTAAACTTACATGCCAACTGGCTGTACCAGCTGAATCTATTTTACTGATTCTGCCTTCTAATTGTCTTTGCTTCACTACATGAGCAAACACTGCTTCTGCCATAGGAGAACGACAGATGTTGCCTAATACAAACAGGATGAGAACAAACACTCGGTTGAACATAAACAGACATACCCAGACACACAAATAACACACTAATATCACCCATTTGATAAGCAAAAGAAGAAGAAAAAAGGTACAGCTTATTTTTTCTTTATAGAAAATGGTTCCTGGAAAATCTCAATTATTCTGTGACACTGCTTAATATAGATTCATACTGTGTTTATTTATTTCTCTGTAAACAAGAATTAGGAAATGGAAAGATCAAAATTCTATAACTTCTTTCACAGTTTCCTCTTCTTCCATTCATGATATATGTACAATACAAGGAAATTAACGTTTGACCCAGGTATATTTAGCACGAGCCTTTCTTTGACCTTCCTTCTTACGCTCAACCACTCTAGGATCACGAGTGATACATCCAGCTAAAGACCCATGTCAGAATAGAGACGAGTTTATTTTTTCTTATCACTTACCTTTACGTAAAACGGGCTTCAATTCCTGATCATGGATCAGAAGGGCTCTGGCAATACCTAGTTTGATAGCCTGTGCTTGACCTGATGATATCCATGGGAAATAAACAAATGTCAATATACATCCACTGCCCTCTCTCCACTCTTTTCTCTTTTACCTGTGGATCCACCACCAGTCACCAATACCCAAGCATTGTATTTATCTGTGTTCTCAGTTACTTCAAGAGGTAACATCACTTCATGTCTATCGGTGGATCGTTGGAAATATTGAGACACTTCAATACCGTTCACCAATACCTTTCCTTCTCCTTCCACAAGATAACATCTGGCACTGGATTCCTTTCTACGGCCGACAGCATAAGCACGTCCGAGTTCATCCAAGGTGCGTGATTTGATTTCAGTGTTGTTATGAGCCTCTATTCTTTGATAAGGAGCCAATATCTTCTCTACTGCAGGTGGAAGTGGGCGAGGAAGAGAGGCGAGTGTTGACAGGTGACTGGTGATCTTACGCCACTGAGAAGTAGTCAGAGGAATACTCAATAACTCTGACATTTTGTCCCTTAATTTCCATGAATAAGTCACATCGGTTGTGGTGTCTTCCACTCCATCAGTGGGTTTCCAGTGTTCGTATTGCTTGTAGAGTGCATCCAACTCAATCAGGAGATCATTGTATTTGTAGTTACCAGTGAAATAAGATAGAGAGTCAGGCTTCTCTCTATACTGAAGAATATCTTCTGTGGCTGATATCTGTGTACTAATGAATCTTCTGCCAAGAACAGGTGCAACGGGTACCAGTCTTAATTTAGGTAATAAACTGACAGCACTTCTTCTCAGTAGACTGGCCATGATTTTTTCACACAAAAATAAAATAATAACAAAGGGCCTTCACAACCCCGGGGGAAAAAAAAAAGTTAAAAATTTGACATGGACGGGGAAGTCTCAGCTTCGATTTTACATGAAAGTGACTTTCTTTTTAAGCTTCTTTTTCCCTTCTTTTTCCCTCTTTTTATTTTTTTCGCCTTCTTACTTTTAGATGCGTCCCAAGTTAGAGAGAAGTATCAAGAAGAATGTACATGCTTATTCTGTAGGATTCGGGTTTAGGCCTCCTTATCAAGTTATAGGTAAATAAGAGTCAGTGGAACTGATATGCATCAAACTCACATCTATTCAGTGGACGGTGACTTCTTAAAGACGGGTCTGGATAAGAAGATATTCATCAAGGATGAACTCAACAGTCTGCTGGGAGAAGCACGGCCAAGTAAACACAGATAAAATAACAGTGATTATGCATATCACTCATCTACTTATTCTATTCAGTGGTGACAGAGTGTATATTAAAAGATACCAAAGCAAGAGGACATGATTTCACCAGTGCTTATATTCTCGCACAGAAGTTCGAGAAGCGTAAATGTCCACATAAAGAACCAGTCTCTGGTTATCAGTGTATCCGAGAAATAGTAGGCAAAGACAATGCACAACACTACTTTATAGCGACACAATATCCCAAATTGAGGGATCGATTAAGGAAGATTCCTGGTGTGCCCATTGTTTATGTGAATGTGAAGCACCTGACATTGGGTATGGAGCCTATGACAGACATCTCGAAAAAGCTATTGAAACAACACGAGGAAGAGAAAGTAAAACCAGCAGATAAGGAACTGTTTAAACTGAAAAGAGCTGTTTTGGAAGAGCCAAAACAGCCAGTCATTCATAAGAAGAGGAAAGTGAAGGGAGTCAATCCACTTGCCATGAAAAAGAAGAAGAAGATCCCACCTCCTCTTCCCAAGAAGAAGGAGAAGTCAGCTGGTAAGAAAGACACTGCCAGCACGAATCCTTCAGCATAGTCGATTGTAGATCAGAAAATAAATCATGTTTTTTATTCATGTGTATAAAAATCTATATGATCTATCATAGTCATCGTTCTCTCTTTTGTTGTTTGTTGTGTATGCTATTTGTGCTGTGGATTATTCGAAGGGTTAATTGGAATGACATAAAGAGTATCTATCATGAAATTTTGAAGGGTAGCTTAACGATGTCTTGGGCTGACACGTGAAATGGTAAATACACCGATAATAACAATGCCCAAAAATGCAATGGCTGCAGGCAATATGAGTTCTTGAGGGATAATGGGTTTGGTCGTTTTCTCATCATCAGATTCATCATCAGAAGACACCTCTTTTTTGATGCTTCTCTTCTTATGGTGACGCTTTCTTTTCACTTCCACTTCCTCCTCAACTACAATTTCCCTCTTGGCCTCAGTCACTTCGATGACGGGTATAGGTGATGTGGGTTCACTCACAGCTGGTTCCACTATCAATACCTCTTCTTCACGGGGCTTCTCACATGAATCATGAACGAATAACTTTACACGGTCATGGCCCGTCTTACGGGCTAATTTCACAGCATCCACTACATCAGCATCTGAAGTAAGCAGAACCTGGTCATTTTCATCATCAAGATAAGATATACTCAACCATGAATCCACAGGTCCATCTTCACTTTGCCCAATATAGGCCAAATGCTCTCCAAACACCTTTTGTCTGACTGTTTCCTTGAGTGCTTCATAGCTTTCATTGGAAGAAGCAAATCGATGTGTCTTTCCTCCAGGCGAAGTGAATTTGAAGGCAAATGTGTTATCCTTGGGTAAAGGCGAAGGTTGGTGATTACTTCTGTTATCTGACATGGAGGATCTGTTCTCTTCTTGATTTACCATACTGACAGATTCATTAGGTGTGATTTCAGGGTATCCTTGCATCTGAAAGAAAGTAGAAGGTTCAGGGGAGATAGGACGATTTATAGGGAGTGAATTTCCGGTGTGGGTTGATAATAATTGGGATGACAAAGGATCTGACACTTGTGATTCATTCTCCTGAGGCTCTGTTCCTGCAAAACTATCCCAGAATCGAGCCATCATGGGACCTAATACGGGGTTATTCGTATGGTGTTCTTTATATCATTCTCTATACTACATACCTTCTCCTCCCGTTCCTTCTATACTGTGGATTTGTTCCAGAGTGACATAGGTTAGCTTCAACACATCCACCACACCAATCACTTCACCATCCTCTACTACAGGCAGGTTAAGGTAGTGGCCATCTAGAGTGACACAGTTAAATTAATGACACATTTCTTAATCTTGTGTTCTCTAATATAGTTACCGTGCATCTTTCTTAATCCATCCATAATAGACATGGTGGGGGGAGCAGTGTCGGGATGAGGAGTCATGACACGTACAACCGAGCAATTTTCAGGGTTGAGACCAGCAGCAATCACACGTAGTACGATATCCTTGGTGGTGAAGATACCAGCGAGACCATCACGGTCTTTAACCAAGACAGCTGTCGTGTGATATTCCTTCATCATACGTGCTATTTCACGCACATTTGTTTTGAGAGTTACTTCAGGTGGTGCAAATCCATCCAATACTGAATTCAGATCGGGACATTCCATCTTCTCCCTCAATGCTTCCATGAACTGTGCTATCTGAACAGGTCCATTATTCCACTCTTTTTCTACACCCTCCATTGCATCATATAATTTACGTGATGATCCAAATGCCCTCTCCATCTTATCCAGTGCTTCATATAAACACTTGGTGATATCCAATAATCCAAATATATCACCTTCATCATTACATACAGGCTATGGAACATGTTAGTCTAGACCAAAAAATAACTATACATACGCTTACATACCAAGTGACGGAATCCACGAGATACCATCAAGTTGAGAGCATCGTTGGCAGAAGTGTCTGCAGTCACACACATCGGATGACTGGTCATAATCTTGGATACCGTTGTATCTCTACATAGATATAAACTACCGTTAGATAAACATTGCCTTCTTCCCATTTCCCCACACTCACCTTGAATCCAATGATTCTGCCACCACTCTATAGGCAAGATCCTTGGCCTATTTACATATAAAACACATAATTAATACCATCATCCGAATTATTCTATTTCTGCCTGACTATTTACAGTAAAAATACCACTCAAATGATCATCCTCATCCACTACCAATACGCAATCACTTCTCTTGGCAGCCATCAACTGGGCTGCTTCAATCACCAGCATATTCTCTTTAATAGTCAATGCCTGGGAAGGTGTGAGAGCAGATACAGTGCCTGCTATCTTCTTAGTATGACGTGCTCTCTTGGATCCTGCTTTCTTTGATAGCTCCTGCTCTGCTTTCTTTCTAATAGCCTGTGTATTCCTTTTGTTTTAGAGAGAAGAACGAAGCGATCATATGTAATATTTACCTCGTCTCTTCTTGTCTGTCTCTGCCTACCTGAAGGAAGAGAATCGGTAATAACAGACCCAGGTGTCTCTGGCCTATGAGATACAGCAGCAGGTATTCTTGAGGTGGATCTCTTGGTAGAAGGATTCATTTTTTGATAATGAAAAAAAAAAAAAAATAAGGGGAAAGAGGAAGTACAACAATAAATCCCCCTTTAACACACCCCTTGAAAATTTTATTATTTCCAACCTAATTCAGGGGACTGTGATTTTATGTTAAATTGACTTTGGACCTTTCTATGTGGTTACTCTGTTGTTTACGTGGGGAATGGAAGTGTTTACACTTTGATATAAACAGACTGAGATTGATGCTGAGTAAGTGGATTGCCAATAACATCTCAATTCAACACTTTCTCTGGACTCCATTCGCACATTGCCACTACTTTATTTTATATAATCAAAGAGCGCTCTTTGGCATACGTACTTGGTTGGTATTCGGGCCTTGATTCTTGACACTTCCCTAGTTAATGTACTACTCTATCATTGAATTGTCTCCTTCATCCCTTTGTTTAGAAGAAAGTAAATGATCACTATACGCTAATCTTGCTAACACCCATTTAGTACTGCCTCTGTGTTTGTATCATCAAGCAAAGAGTCTAGATAGTCTTCGTTCTTCACCCAACCAGGAAGATTCCTGATATTCTCGATCCCCTTTTTTTGGATAATTTGCTCTTCCTCTTTTAGTCCTTAGTGGATGTACAGCCTGATCTGTTATTGTAGTGCTTGAGGGGCTCATAACAAAAGTACGGCTCTGACAGAATAACATACCTAACACCTCAGTCAATCCTACGCTTAACCAGCGAAGTACTTAATAAAGCTTGAATTAAAGCAGATAGTATGCTTCTACTTTTTGAGATTGTTCAGTTTGAGAAGAAGTGCATGTGCAGTGGTAGAGAGCAAGACATATAGCATGGAGAGGATGACCTCTCGTAAAATTAGAGAGGTGTCTGTCGGCGTCCTTCAAAGCCTGACCCATATCATCTCTCCTGTTCACCTTGGATTGTATGTAATCCAATATTATCAACCGCTTCTTCAAGGCGAGTCATTGCATCTTTTCTAACAATCAACAACTCGTTCATATGGGTCATTTCACTGATAATTCTATGTTATTATGTTCAGGGTTAAGAAAGAGTTGATAAAGTAACAACATTCAGGTTTATTTATCGCCTAATAACACCTGGGGTTTAACTTCTGCAAAAATACCACCCAACCTACAGACTGAAATAAGGGTATCAAAGACTATAACATGTATTGAGGATATGCAGTGAGTGTTTATAGGAAGGAAGACCTAAAGACACCCATCAAAAAGACTTTTCATTCACTTTATTATAAAAGAGGGCTTCTTCCCAGTTCTTCAAAGTAAAAAATACTCGATAAACAGGATCAACCAATGAGAAGCCTATCTGATCCCAAAATAATGAAGCAGGTTTACACCCACAAATGACTCCACCCAACATAACCACAACACTTCAAGTATCATAGTAACCACATTCTCTACCACTGGTGAGTTTTTACACACTCTTGAAGGGGTGGCTACTTTTAGGCCTACCGTCCGAATGGTCTCTGAGGGGAATTATTACAATACAATCATACGAAATCATCATCATAACTTCGCGTTTATAACCACCCACGTGCATTGATACTATAAAGAAGAAGAAGAGAGGGGAAATCTTGTTATCTATTGTTTTTCATACAAAAAAAAGTTATTTATTGTTTATGCCACATGATAGGGTGACGTTTCCATAGGAACCAATTAAATTTATTTCTATCCATGATGGGAATGAGGTTTATAGGGGAGTGGTTGCTCCATTTATTTAATGTCTGTAACACATAGAAAGCGATGAGACGGACAGGGTATAAAATAATAGGGAATAAAATAAATAGAATCGCTTGTCTATCTACAAATATTAACCCAAAAATTAGATCTACTATAATTTCCTTTCCAATATCTTGGAAGATAGTTATATACAGAAGGATCAATAGTTAAGTCTACACCATCCATGCTGGATGCTTCAATGACAAGATAAGACTGATTGTGTGACTGTTCCATTACTAATAACACACCGTCGCTTCCATTGGTTTCAACATAACGTCTAGTCAGAAAATTATTACATTTATCTACAAACAGTTCTTGATCTGTATCGTCATAAACTGTCTCCGTGGTCCACATCTCTTTCGTTTCTTCTATTACATGCCATGAACGTACTGGAACACCTTGCACTTTTAAGACTACAACCGGGCCAATAGGGAAACTTTTAATTTTCAAGGATCTCAGGCCATTTTTTGAGAGGAATATATGTGGGTTGACGGCTTCATCTAAATATGTACAGTCTAATGACATATTCTGTAGCTGTGGAAAAGCAGACTCGATGCTTCTGAATGACAAGTCCGTTGGTCTGATGTTTCTGACTTCCAGTGTAGTCAAGTTATTATGAGGTTCAGTCCCTTTGTTGAATTTGATTGGGCTACAACCGCTAAGCACAAGCACGGATAGAACAGGGCATGATCTGATAATGTCCTCCAAGTTAATTTCTCTAAGAGGGTTAAATTTTAATTGCAAGCTATTCAGGAACTGTCCAATGTCTCTCAGCCTCTGTCCAAATGTAATGATAGTTTCGTTAAGCCTATAAGTTGCGGTTTTCCTGCCAGCCTTCGGGTCAGCAAGAATATGGCAATAGTGCTCTGAAATATTAGTATTATCAAAAATATTAGAATTTTCAAAAATCATAATATTGGCACATTTATAGAATTGTTCTCGTTTGTATAGCTGTAAAAGGCTGGTTGGATTCAAGCCAAGTTGGAGTTCTGAATAATCCTTTTCTACAAGTATTTCTATCAATTCATCCATGTGTCGATTGCTGATTGACTCCAACCATAAACTCTTCAGGCAGGGGAATCTTCTCGTAATATACTCAATATCTTTAAGAGCGACAGAACAATTCAAACAAAGGTCTTTGATGAGTGGGTGTTTATGGGATGATATCTGGGCATCGTCTGGGATGCTTAGGGAGCCATTTATAGTGATACTTGTAAGACTAGGACAGTCAATAAGAATTTTATCAAGCGTCAGGAAAGTACAGTCAGTCAAATCCAGCTCCCTCAAGTGAGGAAATAATACGATAAATGGTCTGATATTATTTGCTTTGACTTGATTTCGGTTAAGGCCACATAAACTTGTACATTCCAAGGATGATCGAAACTTTAAGTAGCATTTCTTCAAGTATCTGTGACGACAATATCTTCTATCAAAACCTAGGACAATATTGAGTCTCCTCAGTCTTGGGAATGGAGGTACTCTGGGGTCCAAGATGGCTTGGAATGTTGCTTTAGTATGCTTCAGTTCCAGCCTTTCGATATTAGGACAATTGCTCAAGACATTGACAAGATGTTTCTCTGCTGCTTCAGAGAATCGTTTTTTTGAATGTTCTGCATCATCTAGATATAGAGTTTTGATATATTTTCCCGCGTCTCTACATCTTGGATAGAGAGTCATTGATTCCATAAACTGCTCGATTTTCCTAATATCTTGAGTAATTACTACCTCGTAGGCATAAGGAGTAAATGTTGCATACCAGGCCTTGTTTACGGACAAACAGTTGAACACATCATCTAGTTCAAGAAGCATGATAATCATATCAAACAAGTGAAATGGAAATCGTTCCATGGTGAGGTAAATAATAGTACCAACAAAGAGAGGGTTGTATAAGAGTATCTTTGAAAAAATGATTGACGTGGGTTGATTCAAGGCACCTTATATAATAAGAGATGTATTAAGATGGTGAACCCGCAGCTTAGATAAGTTCTTGCTGCTCTTGTCTATATGTGTTACATTCCTTAGTATTGAAGCGTCCGCAGCAGTAGACAACATGAGGTGTTTTTTATAATCAGAATATTTGATGTATCCTGATTTGAAAGTACTGTCTTCTCTGTATCCAAATGTGCTTTCACATGTAAATAGCTGTATAACGTCAATCACAAGTATGAGGGAGTAGTTGCTCCATTTATTTAATGTCTGTAACACATATAAAACGGTGAGACTGACTGGGTATAACGTATTAAAGAATTAAATTGGGTAAATAGAATGGCATGTCTATATAAAATAAACAACTATGCTAAGGAGAGTTCAGCTTGAAGCTTGGAGTGCAGTTTAAGTGCAGAGTTAGAAATAGTTTGGGATAGAAAAGGCTTGTCATCAAAGATGACATGCCAATGAGAGGACCCAATGGACTGTAGACCACAAGCAAAGAGAGGAATTGGGCGGGGGTTACTTCCTTTGAAGAGTAGTAACAGGTTAAGGAACACTTCCAGTTGTGGAGTAGTAATGAATGGAGAGACATAGGCAGAAAAGATATGAATCCAGACAGACAGAAGATAAGGATAAGTAAAGAAGAAATGAGACAGAGATTCCACAGTGGCAGCATGAGCAAGACAACGAGGACAGTGTGGTGAGGGAAATTGTTGGATTCATAGTATGCAACAGTGATCTTGTTGGTAAGATACGATACCAGATAGTGCGGGCAAGGAGTGGTATTCTTTGATTCCGAAACACAGTCCATATTTTGGTAGGGAAAGGAGATGCTACAGGAAAAAACTCTTTGTATTCCTTGATAGAACTATGATGAGATGGAGTGGGTGGAAATAGTGCTGATTGATTCTGTACAAAGGATGCAGGCAATGATATAAATTGAAGGAAGGAAGAGAGATCACGAGGGTCATCTTCCATACGAGTGCTATTGATTCATGGAGTATAACAGAACAAAGCAAGAGAGAAGGGCTGAAGAATCAATTGACAGCTTCTTAACCAGCGAAGGCCCGGATGAGTGACGTTGGGGAAGGAGCTCAATTCATCTGGACGACGGAAACGTACGACTTGTTCAATTGCGTCTATTGTGAATAGATGAAGAGCCAGAAGTTTATGGACACCAGAATGGTTTTGGAACAGTATACTTGGATCCATGAAAGAAGAAGCAGAGGAAAGATGAAGAGGACGAGTATGAACTATCATTACAGTAAATGGAAGGGGTAGACACGTATGAGAGGTGACATGAAATGGATCAAAGTTACGAGCGATGGTGTCTATGGGGAATGATGAACCATTCAACTCGTACAATAACAAAGACCTCTAGTCAGTAAATCTTTCTTGGGTGGATATTACTTTTTGCACATATAATCAATGTGAAATTTTATCCAATAGCTGGAGTTGAGAACTATTGTCTGTAGTAATTGCTCATTATTTCCTTTTATGTCGATAATTATTGAAGCACTGGAAGAATCTTCAGGACCTTATTTTAAGCTGTGAGATTTCCTACGTCTTTTATCTACATATTGCGGTGGATAAGATGGGATGATGGTGATATTCACTAACCACATGAAGCGCGATAGGCACTGAAAAGGGGGTTGCAAGCCAGCAGGGCTAGCTTTAGCTAGTCTTTAGAAACTAGATATTTGGAATTGAAGAAGCCTCCACTTTTGGATAAAATAGGGTATGAAGAAAGCAGCCTGTTTCTTAATCTTTGCCATTGAATTGTGGTCTTATAATCAATAAGTTGAACACTTCCTGATGAGCATCAATAATACGCGTATTCAAAGGTGTCTAAATATACAGACAAAGTGTTTATTCATGAGTTTATTTGATCTTTCTGGTCTTATCCATATAATAAGCAACAGTTTCATTAGTGATGGCCTTCTTCCTTTCTTGGAAATCAGCAACAAACTTCTGTAATAATTCAATACAGATCTTCTTTAGTTCACCTGTCATTAATTCTCCTGATTTATAAGACTGTATTTTGATATTAGTATAAGAATGCATGAATACACCATAATCACTTACATCGTGAATCTTCTTCAATGCAGCATCATCTTCCATAAAGAAGGTAAGGTATTGATAAGCAACATCAACATCAGGATTACCTCCCTTTGCTCTATGTTCTTCCACAGTAGCCCCTCCACCAGAGAAAGCATGCTTGTTGATCTTATTCTTGATCTGCTTGGCTGTGTCGGACATGAAGATGGCGGATGTATCAATAGAAGCACTCATCTTGGTCTGTGGTCCCTGTAATGCAGGGAAGAATTTGGCATGGATGAGACTGGGCTTAGGGTATTTTAATCTCTTGGCCACATCACGGGTTAATCTGAAATAAGGGTCTTGATCAATAGCACATGGAATAAGACAGGGAATGTCCTTTTGAGTACCGAATATCTGGGGGAAAGAGTTGGAGAAGGCAGGTGCTGCTTGAATGGCCACAAAATGGACCTTACCTACATTATCACTAATTCATTGTCAGTAATAAGTACAACCGTTCATCCATATAGAAGTATAACCATCATTTACCTATCATTGAAGCCAAATGTAGCCTTGGATTGATTGATGGTGATACAACGAGAGATACGTGATACATTGTGATAGAACTCTTGTCTATAAGAAAAGGGGTTAAATATGATATTAGGCCTGCATTTCCTTGATAACTTACCCTACAAAATCGAAATCAGAGAAGATAAAGGTCTTTTCTGGTTTGAAGTTACAGGCAATGATATCTTTGGCATTGTCATAAGCAAATTGATGACACATCTCTACAGTCAAGTTGGACTTGAACAAGAACTTCTCATCATCAGTCAACTGAATAACAATAGGCACATCAAATACATCTTGGAGCCATCTTGTTTAGAGTAGTGTTATTATCCATCTTATTATCGATATCGAATTCCATATAACACTTACTGACAGAAGATAAAGGGCACCATATGACCCAAGTGCATAGAAGCACTAGAGGGGCCACGACCTGTGTATAAGAAGAAAGGCTTCTTCTGTTCATATCTATCGAGAATAGAACCCAATTCTCTGCAATATATAAAGAAAGTGAATAGAAGATACAGTATATTCCCTTTGTTCTTCTTACCTGTGAGAGAAGAAAGTACCTCTTCTGAGGAAGATATGGGGTCTACGCCCTGTTAATTTCTCGAATCTCTCCAATAAGGCATCATCAATGGGTCTTGTTCCAAACTGTTCAATAAGCTTATTATAGTCGATAGCCTGTTGCACACCATCCACTACGGCACCCTCTACTTCCCAAGGAGTAACTTGTTGAGTGGCAGTGACAGGAACGGCTTCACCCTTCACTATTTCGGCATGAGGTTTCTCAGTCTGGGCCTTCTCAGCTTTGGGTTTCTCGGTCTGAGGTTTGTCAGCCTTCAGATTCAATTTGGCTACGTTCTTGCTTAAGTCTGCCATAGTAAAGAAAAATAAAGTGGTAATTCTCCTAATGATTTATTTTTTTTTGTTTATATATCTATACACCTATATATTTGGAGGGGAATGAAATGGAAGATCCAATGGTGGCTTATATTCCAAGGGACAGACACAAATACACTCATGAAAGAGGGTGCAGTAAAGAGGTCATTTTAGGCCATGTTGTGCATAGAATAGATCATATAGACACTTCATGAGTCACTGGTATGTGAATGAGTCATCCCAGGGTAAACAATCCCGTAAAACTCCAAATGAAGGGCCTATTCAGGTTTCATCCAGTAATCGGGATATCAATCTACTTTATGCCTGGACTGGGGGATTTTATTTTTGAATTTCTTCTATTTTCCCCCAATTTCTTCATTCTGACAGAGGTTATGACAGCTACAGGAAGCTCAACCACTTCTTATGAGAAGCTTCTTTCTGCCTGTGGAGGAGCACTCGCTACTTCACTTATGGTCACACCCTTGGATGTTATCAAAATGAGACTACAAACACAGCAGATCACTCAAACTATTCAATGTTGCATGCAACTGTTCTCAGCTGACAGAGGTCACTGTTCACATCCAATGAAGTTACCCAACTACGGCACTATGTCCACCTTGAGAGATTGTCATTCCTCTCAATCACCTCTTGTCCTCAAAGGAACTATTGTAAGTAACCAACCTATCAACAAGCTCCTATTCATCTGACCAGTCAAATAGGATGGATTGTATAAAATAGTGAAATATGAAGGATTGACAGCTCTATGGAGGGGATTATCACCTGCCTTAATCATGTCTGTACCAGCCAATGTTATCTATTTTGTAGGATATGACTATTTACGAGATATGATTCAACCACATGCTTCTGTTCACAATAAGGATGTATCACCATTACTAGCAGGAGCCATAGCCAGAACAGCTGCCGTGACAATCATATCACCGATTGAGCTCTTCAGAACTCGTTTACAAGCAGCTACAGGAGTCAATGATTTCAAGAGTAAGATGATAGACAATTCACATCCACTCGATACTAACTTCAACATGCAGATGTATGGCAGGGTGTGAGAGAGATGGTGATGCAGGATGGGATAAGATCACTCTATAGAGGATTATCACCTACACTATGTCGAGATGTACCCTTTTCAGCCATCTACTGGATGGGATACGAGGAAATCAAACATAGTCTCGAGATGAACCGTGCTTTCAATCTATCTGATCTGCAGATATCCTTTGTATCTGGTGCCTTGTCTGGCATGGTAAGAATGAAGTACCAAATAGAGTATAGTGATAAAAGGTGACTAATGACCCATGTCATGTGTGTCTATAGATGGCTGCTGCTATAACTACACCATTTGATGTGGTGAAGACAAGGAGACAAGTAGACAGCAGTAGAGGTAACATTGTCCTTATATATCAAGAAGTTAGCGTAAACCCATCTTCAGTATCACTAACTTAGCTAATAGATCAATCCATGAGGAATGACACTAGACTGCCTCTATTCCGCCAAATCTATCAACAACATGGTCTTAAGGGCTTATTTAGTGGTGAGTACTCTCAACTCATGGGGTATATTCTCTATCTGAATAATACTGATGATTATTTTAATTAGGGATCATACCCAGAATTGCCAAGATAGGACCTTCCTGTGCTATCATGATCAGTAGTTATGAGATGGGGAAGATATTCTTCACTCAACAACATCATAGTGTATATACATAATTTATTTCCCTTCATATCATCTTTCATCTTATTATATAGTGTAGAGTACTTCTCATAATAAACTCTCTCTCTCTTTTTATACTAATAAATAGGTGGGAATCGATTTGAGAGGAAAGGGCATAAATAAGCTTACACAGAAGAGCATACAATGTGTGATAAATAAATAATAGGTGTAAATATGTACATTAAGATAAATGTAATATATAAGTTATTTCAAGTTAAAAGGGAAAGGGTACAACGGATGATATCTAATAAGGGTATATTAAGAGGGTTGTCGCATCTGACGTAACACTCGCTCCAATTCCCTCACTTGCTGCTTATATTTGTTTGCTTCTTTCTGTAGATGCCTGATATGTTCTACACTCTTGCGTAGTATAGTGCCTTTATTGAGCTTACTAACACCATCATCAACATTATCAGGCAATAAAGTGCCTAGTTCCTGAATACGATCATTTATATTGTCTCTTCTTCTTCTTTCCACTGAGAATCGAAAGTTAGTATGATGTATACTAATATATATATATATATACTCTACCTGCATTATGAGATTCTCGCCTTCTTCTCTTCTTATCCATTAATGCCTGCATACTAAAAATATGTGTATAAATATATATATATATATAAGTATGTATATATAGAATATGTATATATAGAATATATATATATATAGATATACTTACTTGGCTTGGCTGGTAAACTCATCAAAGCCTTCCATCTGTTCATTGAAATGAGGTTCTTTATAGTATTTGTTACTCATTAATGTATTTGCTGTGAGATTAGATTGAGTAGATGCAGCTACGGATGCCATGTCATCAGATCCATTTATTGATGAATACATACCGTGGCATCCTATATTAGAAGGTGCACTACCTGGAAAGGGTTTTAATCTTCCCTCATACAGAGGATGACTATTCCCATTACCAGAAGGATAACCGTTGGGGGAATAGTGTTTACCATATTGCAGAGAACTTAAATTTCCCGTTTCAATTTCGGTAGAAGATCGTTTCATGTGTATTGGGTATGCAGTATAACTTATTTGATCTGACGATTCTTCATATTTATAATCGGTACCACCCTCCATATTAGAAAGAAAAAAAGAAGACCGAGCCGAAGATTGAAATTCGCCTGTCATGGGGGAAGATGCTGGGATGTCTGAGCAGTCGATATCGGACAAGGTGGGTGACTCTTGTTGGGGTCTGTGTGATTGACCCCCAAAATAGAGAGTGTTTTCCATCATCTGGGATGGCTCCAGTCCTATCATTGTGCTCTTATATCCCATCTGCTGTTGTTGTAGGTGATAGGGTGATGGATTAGCAAGGCGAGAGATGTTGCTGTGGTAATTGGAATCATCCATGTAGTTACTCATAAAGTAAAATAGATAGTTCAGATGAAGATAGAGAAAGGAAGAAGAAAGAAGAATAAGAATTGAAATTTATTTCCTCTTTTCATAACGCGCGGACCAGGTTCTGTATGATCTTAATGAGTGCATACTTGAATTGTATGTAACATGTTGAATATAGATATTTACCGGTCATCCCATCAAAAGGACTCTAATGTAGCACAAGTAGTTTTAATTCGATTACTTATGAAGTAGTATCATAATCATAACGTCTTTTCAGCCCATACACCCTTATTAATTTAGGGTTTATTTGTTACTTTATCACTCACCTAATTGACTGTAACAGAGAAGAGATTGTTTCTTATTTCATAACTCTAATACTCTTTCTTTATAACAAGAATATACAGTAACATATCATGTAAGCAATGAAATTTGTATTATAGCCAGGTGATGATGAGGTAGATGCACGGGACCCTATTATATATAATAATAATAATAATAATAATAATAATGAGTGTGTGTGTGTTTGTGTGTATATTTATATACATATTATATATAGATATATATAAATACATATATATATATATAACACACACTCACACTCACACACACACATATATATATATACATTCAATGGTGTTACGACTATCATATTAAGTATTTATATATACGTATAAATTGTATATCGATATGGATTAGTACGCATTAATTCATCTATACAATATTGCATTAGAAGTTACTCATACCACCAATGGAGATAAATAATGTAACAATCAAGATAATAAACTGTATACTTATATATCACTTTATGAGACAAGACTCTATTTATCATCATTCGATCTTTTTGTGCCTATTTTATTGTATAGTCCTTAAGAGTTGATATATATAATAATATGTACAGAACACAATAGGCTCCATGAAGATATTGGTATTACTCGAAGATGATTGGTCAGTTGTTCCAACTCCATTGGTCAGATCTTTGAGGTCACCTTGGTCAGCTTTATGGAAATCAAATGATCCACTCTTTGGTCAGGGTCAAAACACAGTTCTGTCTATACACACACATATCCTCTGCAATGAGATGCTTTGTTTTGGACTTTGTTTCTCTGAACAATTCAATATGGAATCATCATTAAGAATATTCATCCTGAAGAGGAGCTGCCTTTGATGATAAATGAATACCTTTATTTTGTCTAATAAAAGCCTTGGAAAGATAGACAGAAATGATATTTATATATAAACTGGCTTTGTTATTATCAACCTTCTTATTTTCCTTTAAGAAGAAGTGTCCAATACATCTGTTTCCTGTGATGTTACTCAAGAGAAAGTTTCATCAATTGTTTAGCTAACTTTTGTCTTTTCTTACGTGGCATTATGTATGTCAAAGGAGATTTGCTTTCTTTTCCAAGTATGCGCAGAGATCAACTTTACAGCATTGTTATTCTTTTAGGTACTGCTTCAATTACCTTGAAGAATCTAAATATGAAGCATCAGTAAAATGAGATTTGCCAGAAGAAGGCTGAAGACTAAAAGCTGCAGCTTTTGAAGTGTTATTATAAGTGTTAATATGGACAATGTAGGTAGCAGTGAATTACTGCCTAAATTACCATATTGGGTTATACAGTGTCCATGGCTACTGACACATACAATATTGTAACCTATTACAACGTGATTACTGACGGCCATTCTCCTAGGTATTATCATCATGTTTTGATCTTGTTCCTTCTTGTTTTAATTATAAATACAATAAAGAGCTTATACAGAGAATGATTCGCCACCAAACATATATTTCTCTTGTTTACTCACACTCTTTCAAATTTATCAGCCATTATCAGTGAGAAGGCAAGTTGTGTCAAGGTATTAGGACGATTAGGTAGATGATGGGTTCCAGGTGTGATGTGCTGTTCAGAGAGAAGTAAAGCCAGAGAAAAGTATAGAGTATCAGAAGTAGGATGCAAATATGAGGAAGAATATGGAACAAAGATATTGTGCGATGGTTATCTGATCGACATTCCCTCAACAAATATGTTTATATTGATTGACTTACAACGAGGCAGTATACTCTGCTAAGTTTTGAGCTTTGATATGTTACCGTCATATATTACGCGTGTCACAGTCGCAGTAATATTTTGTGCTTTGATGGATCTATTCTTCGTACCCTCTGGATGAGCTACAATTTTTGTGATACAGTACCTTTAGTACAAAGAAGTCTCCCGTTCACTTCTACCCCTTCTAGCTTCATGATCAAAGAATTGCTTGATAAGGAAAGGGAGTACGTTGACTCCATCGCCTCAGACATTCACCTCTGAAGAACAAGTTAATTTATTTTCTAATAAGAGGTAGAAGTGTTATTGATCTTATGTTGATGAAGAGGGAGATCTCAGATATAAGACTACTCTGTCATCGATGTCGATACTCTATTATCTCATATCCTACATTTCGGTGCTACTTATCAAGATATATACTGAAGGATATTATTTATTTCTTAAAATGGAATATAGAGGGTATCACATTATGTACCAGTCTCCCTTTCGTTCTTATTTACAAGTATAAATGTCATGGGGCAACGAACTCAAATGTTTATTGTGTGTCGTTCCTAAAACAATCTCAGTTGACTCCATTCCGACATCCAATGTGACAAATGGTCTCGGAACTGCGCTTTATTTTTACTTTAATATGTTAGAATTAAATGTGTGTATCCCTATCATCCTCATATCTTTCAAGCAAGCAGTATGATTTAATTTCTTTTTTTCAGGAAGAGGTTGAGTGAATAAAGGATTCTAGGTGCGAGCATCTATCCTATCCTCTGTCTTCATTTTGACTTCTTGGTGTGAAAACAAACACCTCGTTGCATAAGAAAAAAGGTTTCAATTGCAATCTTTTATAAAGAGACACATTTTATGGTTTTCGTTGGGATGAACAATTTACCCAGTTGGTGGTTTTACTTGCACCGATTCGACTCTTTCTCCCTTATTAACTTTCAGTTATTCCGAGTTTTTCATCAAGATACTTGTGATAAGTCAATGGATTCCATCTGAATCTATTTTTAATGGCGTTCTTGCTCTCCCATTGTTCCAATAGCTCGAGTTACCTGACATTGTCCATGTAACAGCACTCTAATATCTACTACCAAAAGAATCATATTACTGCTGATGTAATTTCATCACAAGGAGCCCAAATATGGAAGACACACTTCAACCCTATCTTCCAGCAATCAGCACAATGTAATTACTTCTATTGTGAACAGTGTCAGAAAAACGATTCTTCACAGGCCATGGAAGAAACCCAAAAAGATTTTGATCAAGCTTATTTGTCTTCTAGTCTAATCATTGTATATTTCAAATAGAACCCGCCTTTCCTCTTGAATAAAACTCTTACTTAACACAGAGCAGATTATAAAAGGAAGGAGAGTAATCTTCTCAATAGACTATTATAGAAGGTTATTCCAATGCCTATCACAGTTGGTATTACAATTTTCAGTTCTCGGACAGTATAAATCATACGAATTTTATATTAGCACATACGTAATGGTGGTATGTGGGAAGGTAATACACTCAGCATACATGTATTCCCGCTTATGTCTATGTGAATAGGGTATGTGTCGTTAGAACGCCAAAGGGCGGGTTTTAATTATTTCCAGAAAGCGGTTTCGATTCATCCAATGAGCGGCTTAATTTTTTACCCAAAGAGCAGTTTTTATATTTTCAAAGGGCGGTTTTGATTTCTTCTTAAAGGTCAATATTTTCCAAGGCTATCGTGTCCTCTATCGTGTCCATTTTTTTCTAAAGCTCAGTAAAGTACTCATACAATTCAGCCATTCATAGAATTTAGCCATTACTACAATGTGTATGAATGAATCTCCTTATGCAAATGTTTATATATATGAGTGGCTTATGAATGTATGTAGTCAATATCTCACTAGAGAACAAGGGATCTTGGTCTTTTTTATGGGGAATAAACAATAAAGTCAATTTTGGTATACTCGCTGCACCTACTTTTTGACACTTCGAATTAACTGCATATTCATTCTCACTCAGGCTACCTTGGTATCCTTCACAGCAGTGACTACTATCAGAAGAGAGTGTATAGTATGCTTGTTCTACCATCAAGATTATGACAAGACTAAAGCCATTAAACTACTCAATTCTATTGAATAACTAGATGTTAAAATTTTCTATGAAGATCCCTGTAAGCTAATTCTGCTATATACAAATTCCATAAAAGCAGACGTATATCTGTCTTATCAAAAGACAACTGAAGCTCCTGAAAAAGATATTCGATTATTCATAGATAACCTAGCGTTTAGACACTGTAATAGAAGACATTGTGAGCCATTGATCTCGCTATCAAAGATTTATTCAGAGCTTAAAAGACGAAGGTTGTCATGTAATAGGCTATGCGAGAAAGTCTACATGCGAAAAAGATAATGACTCACGCGTTCGTTTGCTGATTCTAGTATGCAAAAACTTGAAGAACAGGTCCTTGGCTTGCAAGGTTTTTGCCTCTGGTTACTGTAATGCAAATGAACCGTTATTGGAAAGGGACTTAAACAAGCAAGAACATCCATTTCCACAGATACATGGAGATGGTGATACGCAGGGTTGAGACAGGAAACGTTATGCCATCATGATCATAACTAAATTTCAGTTCATTCATTAGACATGCTGGTGTATATTTCTTCAATGGAGCGCATCGTGGGCAATTGATTTTGCGGGTCCAACGACACATTGTGAAGATTTGAAAGTGTTCTTGAATTGAGTGCTTTTCTTTAAAAAAAGAATTGAGGTGGCTCCTCACGATCAATAATAAGAGTAGAAATCCTTATTATCGACAAATTGGCCAGCTGTGCCAGTCATGTATATGATACACAGGAGCTTTTGAACGATTCTGACAAGATTAAAGTGTTTGATTGTAGAAGTTGAGTGATTTTGAGAAGTTTTATTAACCGCACCTTTTTTTTAAAAAGCCGCAATTGGGTGTTGAAACGACTGTATGTATATATGTGACCTATCTTTAGACAGTTACAACTGATGTCTATATATATCCATATTTATTTATATGTATATCGTACTTTAGAGAGTATAAGTATATATTGTTAATAAAATAGGATATGCATCACAGAGATGTATTACATCCTCCTTCTCTTTTGATCATGATATGACGTGATGCCTATACTGTCTATTCTGTCTACATTCTATTCTATTGTTATACCAGAAGACATCCCTCTTCACTTTAAAAGGGTACCTGTTATTCATATTCTCAGTAACCAATGAGTTGCCATAGTGATGTATTGCTTGTGTTACCATAGTGATATTACGCCCCGAAGATTATTTTTTTAATCTATTGAATTCATTTCCACTGTCGTCCTCTCTTCACCCTTATTCCCCCTCTATTTTATTTCCCCCCCCCCTTGAAGCCTTTAAGCGTTTTAATCACTTGTTATCACACTAGAGGGGAATAAAATAATATCTTATTTCTGTATCATATTGACATAAGTATTAACCAGTCAATATAATACATTTATTATGCTCGAGGACGAATTAGCCCTTCCCCCGCCATCATCTCTTGTTTCGGCAGGTTCAGCTGGGACTGATGACTTACTTGTGTATGACTACCATCAACTCAGAGACTATCTAGAACTCCTATTGCCTTTAGTTCTTCATGCAGAAGTCTCTGATCTAGAAAATACCCTATTCGCATATCCTGACACTATTGAAAAGTTCAAGCGTTTTACAAATGACCCCCAATCACCCGTCATCTTCATCATGAAAGAGAGAGAAGGTGTTAAGGATGAAGGTAAAAGGGTGTGACAATCGACACGCACACACATATATATTAACTGTATTCTGACTTGTAGATGATAATTCCCCTCCCACTTATTCCTATACTGTGTCACAGGAAATCACCTATCTTCCTTCTCATGTGGGTTCTCTTGCAGTTATCAAACGTATACCCACCCTGGATCCTTCTCGCCCACTGCAGAGCCAACTTCAGTTCATCAATCTACCTGGTGCCCCTAACTCAGGAGAACCCAGTGCTTATGAATTTCTCCACTCTTATATTCATTTAGCTGTCAGTCCTTATTTCAATGCTTATGTCAATGCTCGTCATGATAAGGCAGAAGTCAGTTCAAAGAGCAAGAACGAGGATAATAAGATGGGTGTTCCCATGGCCAAGAAGAAGATGGCTGAATTGGAACTAAGCTTGCTTCATTTACAGCAGAATGTCGAGATACCTGAAATATCCCTGAACATCCATCCTCTCGTTCAAAAGGCAGTAGATAAAGTAAGTACATTTCTATACTCTCTTTACTGCATTCATTGACCTGTCCATATTAGTGCCGGGAACAAAACAAGCGTGTGACTGTAGAAGCAGTTGATCCCACTTTATTTTCTGATTCCTCCTTCTTGAATAAACTTCAAAGTGATGTGAATGGATGGATCAAGGAGATTCAGAAGGTGACCAAGATGTCCAGAGATCCTGCTAGTGGCACAGCCATTCAAGAAATTAACTTCTGGTTGAGCATGGAACGTGCTCTTGAAAAGATTGATGAACAACTGAAGAGTGACCAAATCAGTAAGTGCTCTCCATTCTGGTATTCGATCCATTCTCACTGTTCTGTTCTACTATAGCTTTAACTTTGGAAATATTGAAGCATGCTAAGCGTTTCCATACGACTATCAGTTTTATTGCAGACACAGGTCTCAAAGAAGGCATGGAATTAGGTAATAATATTACACTTGTCACACTTGTTGCGCAGAACCAATTAACCTGATCCATGGCATTTTCACTTAGTACACAAGTACAATCAGCTCATGAAAGATTTTCCTTTGAATGAACTTCTGTCTGCTACTGATTTGGAGAAGATCCGAGAATCACTCCATATGATCTTTGGTCATTTGAACAAGAAACTCAAACTATCGTAAGTCACAAAGGGTTGTCAAAAAAGTGAGAGTCTCTGTATTGACCCAAAACTTCCAATAGTCCTTACCCCATTCGACGTGCTCTTCCTTTGGTAGAAGCTATTTCCAGAGACTTGAATGATCAGTTATTGAAAGTACTCGGTAGTCGTCGTATGATGTACATGGAATATGAAGATTTCGAACGTACAACTGCCGGTGCAGAATCAGTATTCAATACTTGGGATGAACTGATCAAAGAGTTCACCAATGTAGCCCGTGATGTAACACGTAAGAGATCAGAAAAGTTCTTACCTATCAAGATCAACCCTGCACATGCCAAGTTACAAGAAAGAGTGGTATTTGTACGTGCATTCAGAAAGCAGCATGATCAACTTCATCAGACTATTGTACGTGTGATGACAAGCCCTCGTGCTAAGAAGGCCATTGTGGTAGTAGATGGTCAGGTCAAGAGTGTGATGGAAGAGGAAGAAAGTGTTAGTATCAGTGACATAAATGCAGTTGAGGAAGTCAAATTAGCATATGAGAGTGTCAAGAATATTGATGTACTGGATGTCTCTCCCGAGGGTACTGAAATATGGGTACAGGCAGAATCTGCTTACAATGAGAGAGTGTCTCGTGTAGAAAATCAAATCATCGCACGTTTACGTGATCGATTGGGTACTGCCAAAAGTGCTAATGAGATGTTCAGAGTCTTCTCCAAGTTCAATGCACTCTTTGTTCGTCCCAAGATTCGTGGTGCCATACAAGAATATCAGACACAGCTGATTGATAGTGTCAAAGAAGACATCAATAAACTGCATGATAAGTTCAAGATGCAATACCGTAATTCGGAGGCTTATCATATGGCTCAGTTACGTGATTTACCTCCTATTTCAGGTGCCATTATCTGGGCACGTCAGATTGACAGACAACTCTCATTGTACATGAAACGTGTAGAGGATGTGTTGGGTAAAGGATGGGAATTGTATGCAGAAGGTCAGAAACTGCAGGTTGAGAGCAGCAGTTTCCGTAAGAAGTTGGATACACGACAGATATATGAAAACTGGCTTCAGGAAATTACCAAGCGTGATCTTTCTGTATCTGGTCGCATATTTGAAATCTCACGTAATCGAGTACAGAAGAATGCATTACAATTGGGCGTCAACTTTGATGGACAGATTATTACCCTATTCAAGGAAGTTAGAAATCTACTCTGGCTTAATTTCCAAGTGCCTCATACCATCTCTAATGTAGCCAAGGATGCTAAACGTGTTTATCCCTTTGCTGTTAGTCTAATGGAAACTGTCCGAACCTTCTCCCAGACAGTGCACAAAGTCAATCGTAATCCTGAAACTGCCACATTAGTTGCTGGATACCGTAATGAAGTACACAACATGATCACTAAAGGCATCAACCTTCGATGGGATTACTTTGTTAATACATACGATGCTCATCATCGCCCCTTATCTTATCTGACGGGAAATCCTTTAGATGCTCGAGAGAACAGACATGTCATGTTTGTGCGTGAATTTGCTAATGTTGTGTCTGTCTTCCAAGATAAAGTAGACTCCTTGATCGGTTACTATGATGAGATCACTAAAGGCGTGGACGAAATGAAATTCTGTCCTTATCAGGCCGAACGATTTGAGGATATACTGAACCGTGTCCAGAAATTGGTAAACAGGAAGAATAATAATAGAAATTGACTTGTCTCTTACTCTGATTTCTATACTAGATTGATCGATTGAATCTCGAGAATTATTCTAATCTCGATCAATGGGTTGCCGGACTAGATAAACGTATCGAGTCTGTCCTTGTCTCGCGTCTTCAACAAGCAATCAAATCATGGACTAACGCTTTCAAGGGCATCACTGAAGATGCTGTTGTACCTGAGGCCAGTGCTTCCAAGAGTCGCCGTAAGAGAAAAAACAACAACGCTCGCGATACTCTGATTACTGATGAAGGCACTACTATCATTCAAAAATCTCCTGATGTGAAGCCTATTTTACAAGTATTGATTCATGAAATCAGAATCCGTAACCAGTTGATGTATCTCGATCCTCCTATTGAACAAGCTCGTAGTAGCTGGTGGTTCCAGCTCCATGACTGGTTGGCCGTAGTATGTCATCTCCCTCGTATTCAAAGTTCTCGTTATGAAGGGGGCTTGAGCGTAAAAGACAATCCAACTGTTGAGAAGAACTATTCTAGTCTGCTGACTCGTATGGGCGATAATTCCCTCGAGGTTGCATATCAAATTGTAGAAGACAAGATTCGTCAAGTGTCTGATTATGTCAATATTTGGTTACAATACCAGTCTCTCTGGGATCTGGAAGCCAATCATGTTTTCTCTATCTTAGAAGATGATTTAGCCAAATGGCAGCAGATTCTACTTGAAATCAAAAAGGCTCGTTCAACCTTTGATAATTCCGAAACAGAACAATCCTTTGGTCCTTTGGTTATTGATTATGAACAAGTCCAGAGCAAGGTCAATCAGAAGTACGATCAATGGCAACGTGAGATCTTGAATAAATTTGGATCTCTTTTGGGTAGTTCCATGAAGGGCTTCCATACATCTGTCTCAAAGGCCCGTTATGAGCTGGAACAACAGTCTATTGAAAGTAACTCTACTGGTGAAGCTGTCACTTTTATCACCTTTGTCCAAGACTTGAAACGTAAAGTCACTAAATGGAACCAAGATGTAGAGATATTCAGACAAGGTCAGAAGACACTTGAGCGTCAACGTTTCCAATTCCCCAACGACTGGGTATATGTTGACCAAGTTGATGGTGAATGGAGTGCCTTCAATGAGATTTTGAGTAGAAAGAACAATGCTATTCAGGAGCAAGTTGGTACGTACTATTAGAGAATAGAGAATTGTGTGTATATAACTCATTTTTTGCGTTACTTAGCTGGATTACAGATGAAGATTGTAGCAGAAGATAAAGTGGTTGAAGTCAAGATTCGCGATATTTGTGCAGAATGGGAAAAGACTAAACCTGTACAAGGCGATATCAAACCAGACACTGCCACCAATATTCTCTCAATCTTTGAAGGTCGTGTTACACGTCTTAAGGAAGAATACGATATGGTTTGTCGCGCAAAGGAAGCACTGGACTTGGAACAGACATCTGAAGACCGCTTAGATCCAGTCCTTGAGGAACTTCGTGATTTGAAATCTGTCTGGACATCTCTTGCTCGTGTATGGCAATCCGTGTATGAGATTCGTGATACTGCTTGGTCTTCCATTGTTCCACGAAAAGTACGTCAACATATTGATGATCTCGTTAACTCCACCAAAGAGATGCCTAATCGCATGCGTCAATATGCTGCTTATGAATACATGCAAGATACACTTCGTCAATTATTGCGTGTCAATCCTCTTGTGAGTGATCTCAAATCAGAAGCACTTCGTGAACGTCATTGGCGTCAAATATTCAAATCTCTTCGTGTCGAAGGTCGCTTCACTCTATCGGAAATGACAATTGGTCACTTATGGGATCTTGATTTGAAACGTAATGAGGCTGTCATTAAAGATGTTATATTGCAAGCTCAAGGTGAAATGGCGCTGGAAGAATTCTTGAAACAAATTAAGGAAACCTGGACCAACTATGTTCTTGATTTGGTCAACTATCAGAATCGTTGTCGTCTTATTCGTGGTTGGGATGACCTGTTCAATAAGTCTGGTGAACATATCAACTCCTTAGCTGCTATGAAGTTATCTCCCTATTATAAGGTATTTGAAGAAGATGCTTCTGCATGGGAGGATAAATTGAATCGTGTCCATGTTCTGTTTGATGTTTGGATTGATGTACAACGTCAGTGGGTTTACCTCGAAGGTATCTTCAGTGGAAGTGTAGATATTAAACATCTCCTGCCTGTTGAAACTTCCCGTTTCCAAAGTATCAACACTGAGTTCTTGACTGTAATGAAGAAGGTGTATAAGTCTCCTTTTGTCATGGATGTTTTGAATATTCCCAACATTCAGAAATCGTTGGAACGTCTTGCCGAGTTGTTGAGCAAAATCCAGAAAGCCTTGGGTGAATATCTCGAGAGAGAACGTTCTTCTTTCCCACGTTTCTATTTCGTTGGTGATGAAGATTTACTAGAAATCATTGGTAACAGTAAGGATGTCTTGCGTATTCAGAAACATTTCAAGAAGATGTTTGCCGGTATTTCAACTATTCTCTTGAACGAAGATAATACATCCATTGTCGGTATGGCTTCCAAAGAAGTAGAAGAAGTGACCTTCAAAACACCCGTTTCGATCAAAGACAATCCCAAGATTAATGACTGGTTGACTATTCTTGAAAACGAAATGAAGGTTTCGCTTGCTTTGCTCTTGTCTGATGCAGTTACTGAATTGGAAACCATTTACAATGCTGAAGAAATGAGCTCAGATGATTTTATGGTATGGATTGATCGTTACCCTGCTCAGCTTGTTGTCCTTGCAGCGCAAGTCATCTGGACACAATCTGTTGACAAAGCCCTGAACACTATAAGCGAAGGTGATATTGAAGATCAAACGCCCTTGAATCATTCTGTTACATTGATTGAACGTAATTTGAATATCCTAGCTGATGCTGTATTGCTCGATTTACATGTAATCAAGCGTAGAAAGTGCGAACATCTCGTCACTGAACTTGTTCATCAAAGAGATGTTACACGTCAACTGGTTGTCAACAAAATATCCTCATCAAAAGACTTTGAATGGCTTTACCAAATGCGTTATTACTTCAATCACGCCGTTGAAAATCCTCTTGAACGTCTGGTTATTCATATGGCTAATGCTCAATTCTTCTATGGTTATGAATATCTTGGCGTTGTTGATCGTCTCGTACAGACTCCATTGACTGATCGTTGTTATCTGACCTTAACACAGGCTTTAGAACAACGCTTGGGTGGTTCTCCATTCGGTCCAGCAGGTACGGGTAAGACTGAATCCGTCAAGGCATTGGGTGTTCAATTAGGTCGCTTTGTTCTTGTGTTCTGTTGTGATGAAACCTTTGATTTCCAAGCTATGGGTCGTATTTTTATTGGTCTTTGTCAAGTTGGTGCTTGGGGTTGTTTCGATGAGTTCAATCGTCTTGAAGAACGTATTTTGTCTGCTGTGTCTCAACAAGTCCAGACTATTCAATTAGGCTTGAAAGCAGCAACTATTAATCCTGATCATGAAATTGAATTGGTTGGCCGTAATGTTCGTGTTAACACTGATACTGGTATCTTTATCACCATGAATCCTGGCTATGCTGGTCGTTCTAATTTACCTGACAATTTGAAGAAATTGTTCAGAAGCATGGCCATGACCAAACCTGATCGTGAGTTGATTGCCCAGGTAATGCTTTACTCTCAAGGTTTCCGTACTGCAGAAATATTGGCATCCAAGGTTGTACCTCTTTTCAACTTGTGTGCTGAACAGCTCTCTCCACAATCTCATTACGATTTCGGTTTGCGTGCCTTGAAGAGTGTATTGGTTAGTGCTGGTAACTTGAAACGTGATCGTCTCACGACACTGAGACAGGATATCGAGCAAGGAACAGTGGATGACACAGAATATACAAAGATTTCTGAGTCTGTCCCTGAACAACAATTGCTTATCTCAAGTATTAGAGAAACTGTCGAACCCAAGTTGGTGGCAGAGGATATTCCTCTCTTGACTAGTTTACTTGCTGATGTGTTCCCTGGTGTTCATTATGCACCCGTGAATCTAGATCGTCTCAAGGAAGAACTACGCAAAGTCTGTCAAGAGCGTCGCTATGTTCCTGGCGATGCATGGATGGACAAGGTCATTCAACTTTATCAAATTCAGAACATCCATCACGGTTTGATGATGGTTGGTCCATCTGGTTCTGGTAAATCAACTGCCTGGAAGACTTTGTTGACCGCCTTGGAGCGTGTTGAAGGAGTCGAAGGTGTTGCTTATACTATTGACCCTAAGGCTATTCCCAAGGATGCTCTTTACGGTACATTAGATTCCACCACTCGTGAATGGACAGATGGTCTGTTTACTCATATTCTTCGTAAGATTGTTGACAATGTACGTGGTGAGAGCCAGAAACGTCATTGGATTATCTTTGATGGTGATGTTGATCCTGAGTGGGTTGAGAACTTGAATTCCGTACTGGATGATAACAGATTGCTCACTTTACCTAATGGTGAACGTCTTAACTTACCTCCCAATGTCCGTATCATGTTTGAAGTCGAAACATTGAAGTATGCTACGTTGGCTACTGTATCTCGTTGTGGTATGGTCTGGTTCAGTGAAGACATTATCACTCTGTCCATGTTGTTCTCTAATTATCTGGAAACTCTGCGTAATGTGCCCATGGATGAAATTGAAGAAGAAGGTCCCACCGCTCGCCGTTCCAATGATCCTGATGATGCCACTTCTATCTCACCTAATCTATCCACCCAGAGACAAATTGCCGCTATCATGGCTGCGGATCTTTCTGATGATGACTCTTTCGTCGGTAAATGTATTCGTTTTGCAGAGACGTTGGAGCATATCATGGACTTTACTCGTATGCGTGTTCTTTCCACGTTGTTCTCTCTTTTGAACAAGACCGTTCGTAATGTTCTTGAGTACAATGCTCAACATCCTGATTTCCCCATGACCGGTGATCATTTAGAAGGATATATCACTAAGCGTGTCATTTACTCTGTCATTTGGAGTTTTGCCGGTGATGCCAAACTTGAATTACGTACTGTTCTTAGTGATTACGTCCGAGGTGTTACTACTTCTGAACTCCCCCCTGCTGCTAATAACTCCAGTATCATCGATTATGATATTGCTGTTAATAATGGTCAATGGGTGCCTTGGGAATCTAAAGTACCAGTAATTGAAATCGAAACTCATAAGGTAGCTGATGCTGACATGATCATCCCCACCGTCGATACTATTCGTCATGAAGAAGTGTTGTACTCTTGGTTATCTGAGCATAAACCCCTTATCCTTTGTGGTCCTCCTGGTTCCGGTAAAACCATGACATTGTTCAGTGCTCTTCGTAAGCTACCTGATATGGAAGTAGTAGGTCTCAATTTCTCTAGTGCTACTACACCTGAGTTGATTCTCAAGACATTTGAACAACACTGTGAATACCGTAAGACACCCAATGGTGTTATTTTGTCACCTACTATGATGGGCAGATGGCTTGTTGTTTTCTGTGATGAAATCAATTTACCTGCCACTGATAAGTACTTTACTCAGCGTGTTATCTCTTTCTTGAGACAGTTGGTTGAGTACAATGGTTTTTGGAGAACTTCTGATAAGTCTTGGGTTTCTTTGGAACGTATTCAATTTGTTGGTGCTTGTAATCCTCCCACCGATCCTGGTCGTATCCCACTTTCTCATCGTTTCCTTCGTCATGCTCCTCTGGTCATGGTCGATTATGCTGGTCAACTTTCTCTTATGCAGATTTACAGTACTTTTACACGCGCCATGCTGAAGGTTGTTCCCAATCTACGTGGTTACTCTGAGCCTCTTACCGCAGCTATGGTAGATCTTTACTTGGCTTCTCAGAAACGATTCACTCCTGATATTCAAGCACATTATATCTATTCTCCTCGTGAATTGACACGTTGGGTCCGTGGTATATTTGAAGCTATTAAGCCATTAGAATCTCTGACAGTGGAAGGATTGGTTCGTATTTGGGCTCATGAAGCCTTACGTCTTTTCCAGGATCGTCTTGTGAATGAAGAGGAACGTGCCTGGACTGATGAAATGATCAATTCAATTGCTATGCAACACTTCCCTGCTATTAACCAAGAAGAAGCACTTGAACGTCCTATCTTGTTCTCTAACTGGTTGTCTAAGTATTATATTCCTGTCAATCGTGATCAATTACGTGACTTTGCTAAGGCTCGTCTTAAGGTGTTCTATGAAGAAGAACTTGATGTTGCCCTTGTTCTTTTCAACGATGTGCTTGAACATGTACTGCGTATCGATCGTGTCTTTAGACAACCTCAAGGCCATCTGCTGTTGATCGGTGTTAGTGGTTCTGGTAAGACTACCTTGTCTCGTTTTGTTGCTTGGATGAATGGTTTGAGTGTATTCCAGATTAAGGTCCATAATAAGTACAGTGGTGCTGATTTTGATGATGATTTACGTACTGTACTCCGCCGCGCTGGTTGTAAGGGTGAGAAGATTTGTTTTATCATGGACGAATCCAATGTTCTTGATTCTGGTTTCTTGGAACGTATGAATACACTTCTTGCTAATGCCGAAGTTCCTGGTTTGTTCGAGGGTGATGAATATTCCGCATTGATGACTGCATGTAAAGAAGGCGCCCAACGCGATGGATTGATGCTTGATTCAAGTGAAGAACTCTATAAGTGGTTCACTCAACAAGTAATGAGAAATCTTCACGTTGTCTTCACAATGAATCCTCCTGAAGGTGGTCTTGCCTCACGTGCTGCTACTTCACCTGCCTTGTTCAATCGTTGTGTATTGGATTGGTTTGGTGACTGGCCTGACCAGGCCTTTTACCAAGTGGGTATGGAATTCACTAAGACTTTGGATCTGGATATTTCCAACTATGCATCACCTCTTAGCTTCCCAATTGCCTATCGTAATTTACCTGTTCCCCCCAATCATCGTGAAGCGGTTGTCAATGCTCTTGTTTATGTCCATCAATCTCTTTATGATATTAATGCCAAACTCAGTAAGCGTCAAGGCCGTTACAATTATGCAACTCCTCGTCACTTCTTGGATTTCATTTCTCACTATGTTCGCTTGTATAATGAGAAACGTGAAGATCTGGAAGAACAACAACGCCATCTTAATGTTGGTTTGGAGAAATTGAAAGACACTGTCATCAAGGTTGAAGAATTGAGAAAGAGCTTGGCTATTAAGAAGAATCAGTTAGAGATGAAGCAGAATCAGGCCAACGAAAAGATTAGACAGATGTTGGCTGATGAAAAAGAAGCAGAGCAAAAGAAGGCTGATTCACTCAAGATTAAGGCCAATTTGAAGATTCAAAATAAGGTATATATGCATAATGATAGTCTCTTGACTGGGTACTTAATTTTCTTTTTATAGGAAATTGAAGCTCGTCGTACTGTTGTAGATAACGATTTGGCGAATGCTGAACCTGCTGTCAAGGAAGCCGAACAAAGTGTGCGTAGTATCAAACGTCAACACTTGACTGAAGTCAGATCCATGAGCAATCCTCCTGAAGCCGTCAAATTGACTATGGAGTCTGTCTGTACTATGTTGGGTCATAAGTTTGATAAATGGAAGGATGTCCAGAGTATTATCCGTCGTGATGATTTCATTTCCAGTATTGTCAATTACAACACTGAAGGCCGTATCACGAAGCACTTACGTGATCACATGCGTAAGAACTACTTGAACAATCCCAACTTCGAGTATGATATGGTGACTCGTGCCTCTACAGCATGTGGACCTTTGTTCAAATGGGTCACTGCTCAATGCAACTTCTCCGAAATCTTGGACCGTGTTGGCCCTCTCCGTGAAGAGTTGAATCAACTTCAATTCAGTTCTGAAGACACCAAGAAGCAGGCTACTGATATTGAGAAGATGATTTCAGGCCTGGAAGCCAGTATTGGTCGTTACAAGGATGAATATGCTGCTCTTGTAGGTGAAACTCAATTGATCAAGTCTGAAATGGAGCGTGTGAAGTTCAAGGTCGATCGTTCAATTACTCTTCTTAGTTCTCTGTCATCCGAAAAGATTCGTTGGGAAGCTGCAAGTCAAGCATTCGAAAGTCAAATGGGTACTATTGTGGGTGATGTTATTTTGGCTGCTGCTTTCATGGCTTATGGTGGTTACTTTGATCAACAATACCGTGATATCTTAATCCAGAAATGGATGGAACACTTGCTGGCTGCTAATATCCAGTTCAAACATGAGGTCTCTTTGACCGAATATCTTTCTACTGCTGATGATCGTCTTTCATGGCAAGCCAATGCACTCCCCACTGATCAGCTTTGTATTGAAAATGCTATCATGCTGAAGAGATTTGACAGATATCCTCTGATTATTGATCCATCAGGACAAGCTACTAATTTCTTGATCAATGAATATAAAGATCGTAAGATTACTGTTACCAGTTTCCTTGATGATTCTTTCATTAAGAATCTCGAAAGTGCTCTTCGTTTCGGTAACCCCATTCTCATTCAAGATGTTGAACACCTTGATCCTATTTTGAATCCTGTTCTTAACAAGGAACTTCGTCGTACAGGTGGTCGTGTTCTTATCCGTTTGGGTAACCAAGACATCGATTTCTCTCCTGCATTTACACTCTTCCTTTCTACCCGTGATCCATCTGTCAATTTTGCTCCTGATATCTGTTCTCGTGTCACATTTGTTAACTTTACCGTCACGCGTGGTAGTTTGCAGAGTCAATGTTTGAATAAGGTGTTGAAGGCTGAACGTCCTGATGTTGACCAGAAACGTACTGACTTGATTAAATTACAAGGTGAATTCCAACTGAAGTTACGTCACCTCGAGAAATCATTACTTCAAGCTCTGAATGAATCTAAGGGTAATATCCTGGATGATGATAAGGTGATTGATACATTGGAAACTCTTAAAAAAGAAGCAGCTGAGATTACCCGCAAAGTGGATGAGACAAATACCGTCATGCATGAGGTTGAGCAGACAACTGCTATCTATACTCCATTGGCCCATGCTTGTAGTTCTATCTTTTTTGCTATGGAACAGCTCAACTTGGTGAACCACTTTTACCAATTCTCTCTTGATTTCTTCTATGATATCTTCACTTATGTTATTCATTCGAATCCCAATCTCAAGGGAATCACTGACCCTACCGAACGTCTGGAAATTTTATCCCGTGACTTGTTCTCTGCTGCCTATAAACGTGCTTCCCGTACTTTAGTTCATGAAGATTACACTATGTATGCCATCTTGTTATGTCAAATCAGAATCAATGGTACTCAAGAGCAGATAGATGAAACTGAATATGACTTCTTGCTTAGTGGTGGTGATGCTGTGGTTGGATCTCATCTGACATCTGCCGGTCTTGGTTTGCCCACTTTTATTTCTGATGAACTTGCTCAGCGCATCAATGAATACCAAACCCTTGCTTGCTTCAACCAATTGATCAGTCATATACGATCAAATGAAGAAGAATGGGAAACCTTTACGAACCACTCTCAACCTGAGACAGTCGTACCTTTATGCTGGGATAATGCTGGAAGAAACAGTAAATGTTATCATCCATAGTCATATTAAATAATATCTAACTCATTCATTTTTTTTTCATTCCAATAGAAGCTTTGGATTCTCTTCGCAAGATGCTCATTATCAAATGTTTCCGACCTGATCGTTTGTTACCTGCCACCACTATATTTGCTACTGAGATATTCGATGGTGAATTCATGAATACAGGCGAACTGAACTTACAACAGATTGTATGTGAAGAAGTAGGTAGTGCAACACCTTTGGCACTTTGCTCTGTTCCTGGTTACGATGCTAGTTACCGTGTTGATAATCTGGTATCAGAAACAAATTCTCGTTGTACTTCTGTTGCTATGGGTTCAGCTGAAGGTTTTGGATTGGCAGATCAAGCAATTTCTACTGCCATCAAGACTGGTTACTGGGTTATGTTGAAGAACGTGCATTTGGCACCCTCATGGTTAGGTCAATTAGAAAAGAAACTTCATAGTATGAAACCTCATCCCAACTTCCGTCTCTTCTTGACCATGGAAACCAACCCCAAGGTGCCCGTCAATCTGTTGAGAATGTCCCGTATTCTGATGTTTGAACCTCCTCCAGGAATCAAAGCTAATCTTCAGGAATCTCTTCGCAGTATTCCTCCTTCTCGATTGAACCGTGGACCTACCGAACGTGCTCGTCTCTACTTTATGTTGGCATGGTTGCATGCTGTTGTTCAAGAACGTCTGCGATATGTTCCTCTTGGATGGACTAAGGTGTATGAGTTCAATGATTCTGATCAAGACTCTGCCCTGAACACAATTGATAAATGGCTTGATTCAGCATCTGGCGGAAGGGCTAATATTTCACCTGAGAAGATTCCATGGGATGCTATTCGTTCCCTCTTGAAACAATCTATTTATGGTGGTCGTATTGATAATGAATATGATCAGCGTCTTCTTGATTCATTTGTGAATACCTTGTTTAAACCCGAGTGTTATGATATTGACTTTGAAGTGGTGAAGAGCTGTGGTGAGGATGAGAAGTCAGTCGTTGTGCCTGATGGTACCAAGATGGAGCACTTCTTAGAATGGGTGAATAAGCTACCTGACCGTGAACCACCTACCTGGCTGGGTCTCCCTGGTAATGCTGAGCGTGTTCTCTTGACACTGAAGGGTAACAACATGTTATCCAAGGTGCGTAAGATGAAGAGTCTGACAGATGATGATGAGGCTGCTTATTCACAGGATAGCAGTAACAAGCAAGCTACTTCTACTCAACCAGCCTGGATGAGAGCTCTGAATGTAGCTATCAGTAACTGGTTGTCTCAATTACCTGCTACCTTGAAGACCCTTCAACGTGATAGTTCTGGAATTAAAGATCCATTATTCAGATTCTTTGAAAGAGAGAACCAGATAGCTCGTTCATTGCTGCGTATCATCAGAGAAGACTTGCTCTCCCTTCAGAAGGTGTGTGTGGGTGAATTGAAGCAGACGAATCATCTTCGTCAATTGATGAATTGGTTGAATAAGGGATTAATTCCTGATCATTGGAAGAGATACAAAGTTCCTCGTAATGCCTCTCTTAATTCATGGTTGGCTGATCTGAAACTTCGATTGGAGCAGGTGGAATCACTTGCACATGAACATTCCTTTGACACAGTGGATATCTCAATCGGAAGTTTGTTCACTCCAGAAGCCTATATCACAGCCACCAGACAGGTTACAGCTCAACGATTCAAGTGGTCTTTGGAAGAACTAGTGCTAGATATTGATATCGGCGATATGAAGCCATTGAAGACACCTGGATACCATATCCGTGGTATGCGAATGGAAGGTGGTGAATGGGATCAACACGAAATACGCCTTACATCTGAACCCACAGTCAAATTACCCATGGCAACCATCCGATGGATCAGAAAAGAAGAGAAGCCGGTGTATGATAATATGGTGGAATTGCCTGTCTATCTCAACTCGGATAGAAGTGATTTGCTGTTTACCATTAATGTACCAGCTAATGCAGAAGAGAAGGACAGAATTCCCCAAAGAGCAGTTGCACTTGTGATCTCATTTTAAACTCAGTTTCTCTTTTCTCCCAAATAAACATTTAAACAAGGATTGATTATTATTATTTTTTATTTATTTATTACATGAATGTTATGTTATTCATCTTTTTTGTTCCTTATTTCACTTAAACAACTTATTTGCTCACACAATGATAGAGGATGAAGCCTCCACTGAACTGTCTACAACACACATATCCCTATTAGACGATGATAGACTCACCTACAACCAGCCTCTACAGTCTACTTCGCCCATTCCTTCTATGCAGGCCTCATATGAGACAGATCTATTGAGTGTAGATGCAGGCATAGACATCCATGTAGGAGATACGAGTGATCGCAAGTCTAAATCAACCACGCTCACACTGAAGCAGTACGAGAAAGTAAGAAGAAAGTTAGAGAATAGGAAAGTAGTGACTAACGCAGTCGATTAGACCATTGATAGCTTGAAGAAGGACAACTTTGGCCTGAAAATGAAGATATTCTATATGGAAAAGAGGTGGGAAGAAGCATCACCTGATAATAATGATAAAGCTCTAAAAGAAGTAAATACCCTATACGACTATACCAGAACGTTATTCATTGTTGCCTTTTAACAGAACGTCAACCTGAAAGTCACTGTCCATTCACTCACACAAGAACTGAAAAGATACAAGAAGATGATACTCGAACTGAATTCAGCAATAGAGCTAATCCAGAGTAAACCTTGCCCTGAAATTCATGGTATGACAGAGCAGGAAAGGGAGGAAATGGATACATTAAAAGTTAAATTGGAGAAATATCGTGATGAAAATGATAAACTAACTAAAACCATACATGATCTCTCCTCTGAAAATGTCAAATTTCGAATGGCATTGCATTCAAAGACCAACAATAATACAGAAGAGTGGATGAGAGTGGATATGAAGGACATCGAACATAAATATAAGCAGGCACTGCATAAGATTGAAGAACAACAAAGGACAATACAATCAATGCAATCCATGCAACAAAGAGGCTATGGCGGACAATCAAATGATCATTATGTGAAGTCGGCTTACTCAGACAGGGACTCGATCAAGAGTCAGAGTGCATTAAGGCAGCTAGAAGATGTAAGAGGAGTACTTGATTATTCTTTATTTTTGTGATTCATACCTTCAAGTATAGGATTTACGCATAGAGAGAATAGAGAAGGATGCTCTGATTGATGACCTGGAAGAGAAGAAGAAATACATTCATATGCTGGAGGATGATCTAGAACAGAGATCAATGGCATTACATGATATCAAACAAAAAATAAGGAATAAATCAATAGAATGTGAACAATTGATGGAACAGTTGGAGTCTATTCGAATAGAGAAAGAAGAGAAAGAGGCCATGTTACAGGAGGAAAATGAGGAACTGATGAATGAGAATCAGAATAGAGAACAGGAGATAGCAGCATTAGAGAATGAGATTATCAAGGTAGAGTGTAGATTGATTGTTGATTGTTATCTCACCTACATTGACTCTAGTTATTGTCCCACTTGGAGAAGAAAGAAGAGGATGAAGAGGACAATGATTACATGGAACAGATCAATCTGTTGAAGGACAGAATAGAAGAAAGAGAAGAGGAAATAGAGATGTTGAAGAATGAGATAGAGGAGATGTCCAAATGTCATGATGAAGATCTACATGAACTAGAGAAACACCATATAAGGACACAGGCCATACTAAAAGAGAAGAGTATGGAGAATAATCAGTTATTGATGGAGTTTGAGGAAGTCATTAAGAATGCAGAACTAGAAGCCAAGAACCATGCTGATATACTGAATGAGATGCAGGTGAAATTAAGAGATAGAGAGGTCAAATTGGAGTCGATGGTGGGAGATCATGATGCCACTACTGATACTATGCTAAGAGAGAAGAACTTCTTGCATGAAGAAATCAATGAACTACAACAGGAATTGATGAAAGAACGAGAGAAACGAAAGGAGAATGAGATGATGGTAATTGATCTCAAGAATTGCCTAAATAAGAAGATAAGAGAGGAAAACATGGTAATTATTCTCCATAGTAACCTGACATTGACTGATCTTTCTTTGACAGAATTCACCGAGTAGAATGCATAAACAGCATGATTTCTCGGATATGGAAGAGAAAATAAAGATGTTGACCGATAGATTGAAGAGGGAAGAGGCAGAAAGAAGGGAAGCACAGCATATACAGCGGACACTCAAGTATAAATTAATGAGTGCAAATGAAAAGACGAGTCTTCTACATGATTTACTGGATGAGTCAAAAGAGGTATGTAGTAACCCATCTTTTCTTATTATATTCACACTCATATTCATATTGAACTCAGAAGGATAAGAAGTCAGATAATAAAGCAGTTCAACTCTATCTGAAATTGAATCATGAATTACGTAAAGATCTTGATGATAAGGAGAGGGAGATGGAGAAGATGAGATCACAGTCAGATGAATACCGAGAATTATACAATAAACAGTTAGAGGAGAGTACTAAATTACAGAAACTAGTAGATAAACGGGAAACCATGCTCACACACTCATTAACAACATGTGATGTAAGTAATTATATGACCTTATTTTTCAATTGAATGATCATTATTGATAAAAAGATAATGATCAGACAATAAGTGTATAAGGAGTATGTACTGTGTGTGTGTGTGTGTATACACTCACTCATTTACCCACTTACTCACTCACTCATTTACCCACTTACTCACTCACTCATTTACCCACTTACTCACTCACTCTATCTATTAGTCTTTGAAGGAACAGCAGTCATTGATGGAGAATATTCTTTATGATCAGGCTACGGGTGCGTATGTGTCATTAAGGGAAAGGGCCCACTCCTCCATGAGTTCCATATAAGGACCTTGTAGATAATAATCACTCGAAAATAAATCATTCGAAGTTATTATTATTATAATATTCTTGTGTAATAATTGAGTTGAAGGGAAGGCTGGAAAAAAGGCCCCTCTCCCGGGTCACTTGATATTTGAGATGTCTATAAATACCCTTTATTCTTTGTTCATTCTTCTGCTTTCTTTCTTCTTTTCCATACATATTTATTATGAGAGTTATTAGCCCTGAAATCTCCTCTGACCTCCAATGGATGGCCCAAATGAGCGTGGATGTTGAACCCACCGCTGGTCGTAAAACAACTATTATCTGTACAATTGGTAAGGGTATCTGATATCACACTTTATACATCTCATTTACCATTTTTGTGCATAGGCCCTAATACCAACAGCGTTGAGATGATCACTCAGCTTCGTAATGCTGGTCTTAACGTAGTCCGTATGAATTTCTCCCATGGCTCTTATGAAGTAATTAGGGTTTATAGTTATATTCTATCAAATTCAAACTCACTGTTTATCCCCTAGTACCATCAATCTGTCATTGATCATACCCGCCAAAGTCAAGAATGTAGGTACACTCTGTAGAGTTTATGACCATGCACTCACTGGCTTTATTATAGTATACCCCGGTCGTCCTGTCGCCATTGCTCTTGACACCAAGGGCCCTGAAATCCGTACTGGTAACATGAAGGATGGTATTGAAGTAAGTACTGGGGATTTCATTCTCCCAAGCAGAGAAGGAAACTCAACCCCTCTATAATAGATTCCCATTGAAGCTGGCCATGAAATGATCATTAGTGTCAATGATGAATATAAGGATGAATGTAACGATGAAGTCATGTATGTTGACTATACCAATCTCCCCTCTGTCATTGAAGTCGGTAAGACCATTTATGTGGATGATGGTGTCCTCTCATTCGAAGTATTGGAGATATTGGAAGATGGTGTCCGAGTAGTTGCCCGTAACAACGGTCGTCTCTGCAGTCGTAAGGGTGTCAATTTGCCCAACACTCCTGTTGATCTGCCTGCTCTTTCTGAGAAAGACAAGGAAGATTTGAAGTTTGGTGTCCAGAACCGTGTTGACTTCATCTTTGCCTCTTTCGTCCGTCGTGGTCAAGATGTGAAGGACATTCGTGAAGTTCTCGGTTATGAAGGTCGCCACATCAAGATCATCTCCAAGATTGAGAATCATCAGGGTGTCGAGAACTTCGATGATATCTTGGCTGAAACTGACGGTGTGATGATTGCCCGTGGTGATATGGGTATCGAAATCCCCTGTGAACGCGTATTCATTGCCCAGAAGATGATTATCACTAAATGTAATTTGGCTGGTAAACCTGTGATTTGGTAAGAAATGCATGATAAGCACCTATAAAAGGAAAATAACATTAATTACCTCACATTTATTATTAGTGCTACTCAAATGTTGGAATCGATGACGGTAAGTGAAGGAGTAGCGGAGAGGGGAAGTGATTTTTTCCTAATGGAACATTATTTGTATTTAGTATAATCCTAGACCCACTCGTGCTGAAGTGTCTGATGTCGCCAATGCTGTCTTGGATGGTGCTGATTGTGTGATGCTTTCAGGTGAAACTGCCAAGGGAAAATATCCCATTGACACTGTACATACTATGCATGAAATTTGTAAATTGGCTGAAACTGTCATTTGTTATCCTTCTCTCTTCAACGAATTGCGTTCTCTCACTCAATTGCCTACTGAAACTACCGAGACAGTCGCATGTGCCGCTGTAGCTGCTGCTCATGAACAGAGTGCTGGTTGTATCATTGTCTTGACCACTTCAGGTAACTCAGCTCGTTTGATCTCCAAGTACAGACCTCATGCTCCTATCATCGTCGTCACTCGTAGCTCTGTCACTGCTCGTCAAATCCATCTCTACAGAGGTTGTTATCCTTTCCTCTATCCCAAGGCTGCTTCTGCTCTTACCAGTGTAGCATCTGCCAATCCTTATTCTCAATTGAGTCCCAATGACAATGCTCCTTGGCAGGAAGATGTAGATACCAGAATCAAATGGGGTTTGGAACAAGCCATGCGTTATGGGTAGGTTTTATGATCATTCGTACTATTCTTTCTCTGTTTTTGCTTATTCTATCTATAACTTTAGTTTACTCAAGCAAGGACAACCTGTCGTGGCTGTGCAAGGATGGAAGGGTGGTTTGGGTAATACCAATACTCTTCGTGTCATCTATACTCCTCCTGTTGAGGAATAGATTATCTGTGTATAAGTTATATTTTGTTCTTGTTTATAATATATATTGTTTGTTTGAAAGAGAATTACCTGTTTTGTTTGTGGTATGTATAATTGGTTAATGTTGGTGTTGGTGTACAGAAGTCGTGTCAAACTGTCTATTCTATGGATGGCAAAGTGCCTCTTACAATCCCCTCATATTTCTTAATTGAGTTGTAAACACACTTGGGATGGGGTGCCTATCTCCCCCCAACTATATTCCTGCGCATATCACCTCCAATGCATATAGATCCTTACTTTAATAGTGTTAGGTGTTAAGTCCAGAACTAACATAAATAGATCCAAGGATAATATGTTCTCACAGTAGAACAGATTATATTAAGGTCTTTCTTCAGATAGATCAGTTCATACTTCTTCTACTGATATCTTTATTTATTAACTATGGAAAACCTATCCAGCAGCTTATTTGGGGGTAACATGACAAATAGGTCTGGATAAACTGATATCACTGCACTTTATATGAAGATATCCAGGTATTTGAAGTGATACATGCTGACCTTTTTGGTACATGCATTCAATAGTGTTACAGAAACCTTCAAGCTCGATAAAGCTCACAGGGTTGATTTGATCACATCCCCAATGTGCTTCAATCCACGGATATATCCAATTCTACGTAAAACCACTTGCATTTGTTTTTAAATCCAAGGTCATTCGGAATGGCACCAATGATACAGAAACATCTCTGATATGACAAATGTCCCTTAACATTGTCTTCTGGATTTCCATACAGCAGCAGTCATTGATATGGTAGAGATATCAATATGCAGGTACGCAAAGTGATCCTTCGAGAACAGTGCCACCAGTTCCTATATATACAAATATACTGTAACCTTGAAACAAAGTTGTGAGAAGAACACGGCATCATCAGTAAAGAATTTCATCAACTCTAAGTATACATTGAAAAGTGAGTCTTTATTAACCGACAATAATCATTCCATTAACCGCCAGTTAGATTGAATCCAATTCAACATAATCACACCTTACCGTCTTCATGCACGAAATAGAAATGGATCATATCAAAATTACAAGTCGAGATTAAGAAAATAAAAAAAAAGGGGGGGGGGTGGTAATAACAGTAAGAGATCATAATAATGATTAAAATATAAAAGGGGGGGTATATTACAGTGGTGGCTGACAGCAATCAAGCTGATTAAACCATTCAGACTGCAGTAGATCATTCACAGTAATACGCTTATTGGGATTAGGATCGAGCATACGATAGATGACCTTCTTGGCTTTAATGTCAATTCCATCAAATGTATCAAACTTCCCTTCTTTCATCTTCCTCCTGATGATCTCTCGTGCTTTGGATATGCTCTGTTCTCTAGTGAGTATATTGTCCTCTGCCATACAGGATGCCTTCCTGGCATTCTCTCTTTCTTCCTCTAATAACTCCCTGAATCTCAAATATTTATCATACCCATCATCCTCCTCTCTCTTTGCAATCCGCCATAACTGACTTGGCTTCCTCATGGACATATAGGTAATTGCACAACTCCAAATATCCACTGCTCTAGCATCGTATTCACAATTATTGAACTGTTCTGGGGCTATATAGGGTTCTGATCCTACCAACCCTTTCACTCGATGACATACATTCTCGTCATCCTCCTCTTCAGTACCATCTCTGTCTATCTTGGTACCCTTGAAACAAACTGCGCAACCAAAATCTGATATCTTCAAGCATCCTCTCGTAGTCAGCAACAGGTTTTCTGGTTTGAGATCCCTATGTGCCACTCCTATAGAGTGTAGATAATGGACACCATGTATCAGCTGTTTGAAGAAACAATGTGCCTCTGCTACCTCCACTGCATCAGGTGATTCATACAGTAATTGGAATAAATCTCCTCCTCCACAGTATTCCATGACATTACAGAAGATGGGTGATGTGTCATTCAACGGTAATAAATCATATGTTCTCACCAGATTGATATGACGAAGGGGTTTGGCGATGTAATACTCAGATATCAGTCTATTCACATAATCCCTGGATGTTTCGTGGTGTTGTTTGCGCAATTCCTGAATGCTTACACGAATGAGTGAAATGAATAGAGAAGAGTGTTACTAGGGTTACCTTAATTGCATAGATACGATGATTACCAGTCACTTTGTCGGTTGTATGGGATAATCTGACTATACCGGATGTTCCCTTCCCCACCGTCTCCTGACACAATCCATACTTGGTTTCTATGGTCTCATCTTGTCTATGTTCTTCATCACATAAATGGTGGCCTAACATCGCCCGTTCTTTCTCTATTTCATCCATCGTCATCTTCTTGTCTGTCCATGGAGTGAGGCGTACTGACTTATTGGCTAATCCACTCACTAATCCATTGATAGAAGCACTTATCCTGCTGGGCGCTTGTTGTGTCAAATGATGAAGATGGCCTTGTTCTGTTAACTGAAATCGTTTGTTCTCTTCTAAAGAAGTACGAGTGGAAGAGGGTGTGACGTCCTTATTGGTGTGGAAGAATGACTGGAAGAATCCCATGTTTACATACACTGGAATAGAATATGAGAAGAAGAAAGAAGGGAAAGAGAATGATGATTCTTGGGGGGAATGAAATATGAAATTCCGGTAAAAAATTTATATACTTATTTATATATATATATATATATATTTTTATTTTTTTAATATTTTCCCAAAATGAAAAAGGGAGACGGGGGGTTGCTAGGATACAGCAGCTATTATAATTCTTCTTTGACTGAATCTGATAATCTCTTCAATCTGGCCTCCTTTCTCATCTCATCCTCTTCCTTCTCTCGTCGTTCTTCCTCTAATTCAGCATCTGTTATCTCCGGTAGACCCAGTTGTTTACGTAATCTGATCACTTCCTGTCTCATTCTATCTTGTTTCAAGTCCTTCCGCTTATTCTCGCTCTTCAGTCTCAATATGTATTCATACGAGTGTTGTAATAAGGCCACTTTACTCATCTGCTTCACATCTCTCTCTTTATGGAGCCTCAATTCCTCGTCTTTCTCTTCTTCCATCAGTGCATCTATGATCTCAATACGCAGTGAATCAAAGCTCTGTTTGAGTGTGTCTCTTCTCTTCTGTTCTGCTGCTTTATGTGCTGATCGTCTATTCTGAATACCCGATTGAATGGTGGTGGAGAAGTCAATACCCAGACTTTTGGCCTTACCCTCTTTCAGGTGCTCATAATTACTCTTGTTGGCTAACAATGCAGTGGCCGCTTCCTCATCTATAGAAGATAGTCTCTGTCCATTTGGTTTGAGTGAGGGTGATATCAATGGTTTCAATGCTCTGGGTGATGCTAGTTTGTGGGGTCTCAGCGAAGGTGCTAGTGCAGGTGATAATAATGAATCTTTAGGTGATTCTGGTATCGATATCCTCCTCTTCTTGTTGCTTGGAGACATCTTCTGCTTTGTGTCATCCTGTATCATGGCTGCAGGGAGTGAGATACTGTCGACAGAGGGAGTTGTGTGATGTCCACCTAGTTTCATGAGTAAGGATGGAGTGGCAGGGGCAATGAATCCATTGTCTGCCTTCATCTGGGTATTGGTGTTATTGACAAATGAATGAGGTGTCATCGGCTTCAATGCGAGTGGACTGTCGACTGACTTGTTTGACTTGGGGACGGCAAATGTGCCCTTGAATTGTGGACTGGAGGCCATCTTCTGGAGACTGGTGGGCTTCTTGATCAACTTGGCGGGTGAACTGGTGGGTGAGTGTGTCAAGGTGGGAGATGATAAGATGGGATTTCTCAGTTGATTATGCATATTTCTAAGTTGTTGTTGCTGTCTCTCGATGAATGCCAGCTTCTGCTGTAGAGTAGTCTGGTCATTCATAGACACCTGTGGGTGGAGTGCAGGCGAGGTGAGTGGTGAAAATATATTATCCGTGTTGTTCATGGACAGTGGCTGATATTTAGGGTCATGATAGGTGGGTCCAATAGCGGGTGAAACCAGAGGAGTGAAGAATTCCTATCCAATGAGAAAGGGAGATTAAATAAATAATAGCTCAAAAAGAATTTCAAGAATCACTGTGTTACTTCATCATCACCCAGATCTTCTAGACTAGGATTGTTGTGATTAGAGTGTATGGGTGTCTGTGAGGGTGTGGAATAGTGTGTGTGGTTGGGTGTGTGTTGATGATATGTATGGTTGGGTGTGTGTTGATGATATGTGTGATTATGGCTCTTGTTGTGAGTGTGCCCTATCTGCAGTGGTGACATGGCAAATTCAGGATTATGCCCAGATAAGGCACTGCTGTTTGTATAGGACCCTTCTCCATCCGGTGTCAACTGGGGAACAGGAAATGGCTGTATTGTGTGTATATTATCATATTGATCATCCATAAAGTGAAAGAAGTTATCATTACTGTTGATTGTGTTGTCAATGTGTGTATCCTGTACACAGTTATTGCTGTTGTTGATATGCTTGAATAGATCTCCTGTGTCTTCTAGATTGAACGTGGAGAAGTCCATTACTTGATGTGAATATTGTGTACAAAATGGTATATTGTTATTAATAAACGTGTAACTTATTCTCGAAGGTGAAAAGGGAGTAGGGAAGAGTAGGGGAAAAAAAAGGAAAAGAAGAAGAAGAAGAAAGGGAATCGAAAAAAGTGTAGGTCAAGAATCATATTACTGATCACATACATCTGATTGGTTTATTTTGTACTCCGATATAGACAATGGTTACGCCCCATTCATTGATAGTGTGGCAAGAGAGAGAGGAAGATCAGTAAGTGAGTGATTCCACCAAGCACGACAGTAATGGATTCAGAAGCAACTGTGGTTATCCATGGTATAGAAGGGGTGCTGCAAGAGGGAGGAGCGTGTGTTACTATGGTCAATCCGGTATTGAAAGGAATAGAAGAGATAAAGGGATATCCCATTTTCAGCTCAGAAAAGACATACAGTGCGAGCCCACAAAAGAGATCACTCTTGTAAATGATCTGTAGTGTGGCATCTTCTCTTTAATGGACATCCCTGATGAGTAATCAACATAGGTAAAATAACAACCGTCTCTTTATCAAGGGAAAATAAACATGCAGTCAAGATATCAATGCAGTTGAGTGTAAGAGCAAAGTGTAACGTATGGCAAACTATAAAGATGCACTGGGTTATTTCCTACTATCTTCTTTGTCTGATGAATATTGAATTACTCAATAATAAGCACTCCTCGAGCCCCACTAGACTATAAAGAAGTTGGGAAGAGTGGATTATATCTATAGGGTCAGCCTCACTTGAACCACTCACTGTGTATTTAGACTCTCTATGTCTTATTCTCTTGTAGCCAACAAAAGATGATTCCCAACAAATAAGCGAATATATTACTGCATTATTGCACTAATATTATGAATTCCTTTTCCAAAAAAAAATAGATGACATCCCTCTACTTCCCTTTTTTTTTCCCTTCCTTCCTTCCTCCCTCTATTGATAACTTACTATGACTGAGCATTTCCTGGGCCTACGAGTATCTATTTTATTACACTCTGGTATGAGACTGGAGGGTACAGTCTATCAACTAGAACCAACCACTCAACAGATGACACTGAAAGAAGGTATACTCTGACCTAAATCTTTGAACATACTTTATTAACCCACATTCTCAGTGACACTCTACTTCTTTGGCCTACCACCTCACTCTACACCCGTCTATGGCGTCTATGGAAAAGACATCAAAGATCTACAACTTATTCCTCCAACGACTGATAACACTCCTACTCAACAAACGACATTAGATCACTCTGTATTAGACCCATTAAACACCCCCACTGAAAATAAGGTGAGATTCCCTTGTTTCTTGCTATCTGCTCTGTATTTACTCTTTCCCAGCCTACATCTAGATCCAATTCCTATAGAAGTAATAGAACAGTCAACCCATAGAGCTGAACTCACCCTGCTTATTTTAAACTAGATAAAAAGAAGACCACGAGAAGAAAGAATGTGTCGGATGGGTGGGCAGATGAAGATGTCAGTATATTCAAGGAAGAAGAATTCGACTTCCAGAAGAACCTGGATATGTTTGATAAGGCAAAAGTGTTTGCTGAGATTAGAGTAAATGAGGAATCACGAGTTGTTTACTGTTCTTTTAACTCAAAAAGTGAAACATTAGGAATCAGATGAGACAGCACCAGAAGAACTACTGGTGACTCTGAATAGACTCCCACAGAAGAACAAAGTCAATCTACTACCACGTGAGAATGTACTTGAACCACAACGATTTGAACCAGAAGATGCAGGCGACGAGAGTGATGACGACTCACAAACACCCGATGAATATCTGAGGAAGGTGAAGAAACGATCGAAACCACTGACTAAGATAGTGACCACCAAGAACCAGACCCCTTGTGTCCTGGTCTCTCCTTTACAGATGGCCCATGTTGAACATGAATGCAGTAAGTTGGAAGGGTGGGGTGAGGAGAAAAGATATCTCATTCTGGACTATAGCTAGAATATCCAGTCATTATGAAGAATTGGCACTAGAGAATGGCGGTAGAGGATCTGCAGTGTTAATATTACAACAGTTGGGTCAAATGGATGTGATCTCCCCCTCCATTGCTATCATTGTTGGTAATAATAAGAATGGTGCATTAGGATTAGTGATAGCATGCCATCTGGTGAATCATGGCTGTACCGTTACTGTCTGTATAGCATCCATGAGAGAGAATCTGTGTCAAGCAATTGTTGATTATGAAACCAAGGCCATCAAGATGGGTGCTCGTGTTCTATATACTACAGAGGGTAAATAGATTGAAATGACATGTGCCACAGTGTAATTAAGCCATTCTATAGAATTGGAAGAACACGATTTGGTAGTGGATTCTATATTGGGCTCAGATGAGAAACTGGTGGATGTACAGGATAAGATGACTTATCATATCATCTGCAATGCCATTCAGTGGGCAAACTATTCATGTAAATCCATCATCAGTATTGACTTCCCTAGTGGAGTGGATGCCAGTACAGGTAGAATGTTCATTCAATGGCGATCCAGTCGATATTGACCTGTCTTTATTTAGGTATTCCCTATAACCCTGAGTGTTATATTCGTCCTCAAAGGACTATTTGTTTGGGTGCACCTAAGACAGGGTGTCGATCAATACAGATAACAGGGGAACTGTACTTGGTAGATATTGGCATACCTAAACTATGCTGGAAGAAAATAGGCATCAAAGGTAATGTTGTACCTTGGGGTGCTGATTTTGTTGTAGGGTTAGAATACGATGCAACATGAATGGTTTTAGAATAAAGAGATCATACTCTGTGCTATTGTTCTTTTGAGCCTTTAAATTCATTAGTAGAACCACACTAAAGTTGTGGGTAGAATAAGAAAGGGAACAGACCTAATGATAAAAAGAGTACCTGACATATGCAAGAATAGGATGGGGCGTCACTTGTCACCGACTTGGACTATTCCCATGCACATATCCTGGATGACCCTATCTGATAAAAAAGAAAAAGAAAATTGGTTGAGCCCACTTACCCAATAGTACAGGAGGATTTAACCAGACCACTTTAAAAGGATACTGTGTGGCGATATAAGCCCATGTGTTACTTGTCGAGGCCTATTACTGCATGTCAGTTCATTAAATATCTTGAGTGATCACAATAGATGAATACATTATGCATATCAACATTGATGTGTGTATGAATAAACACCTTAAGTATACATACTCTTTGTCTGGATGCATATTCTCAGCCAAAAATATACTTGACTTAATAAGAAGTAGGCAGCAGTAACTAAGCCCTTTTTTTTTTATTGTTGCATGGGTAGAATACTTTCACTCCAGTATAAATACTGCATGTATTCCAGCTGATTTCTTTACTTGATTATCATCTATCAATCTAATATGAAGTTCTCTTTCTCTCAACTTGCCGTTTCTGCTCTTGGATTCTTATCAGTAGCCAATGCCGGTGTCATCAGAAGGCAAGAAGCCATTGATCATGCTGCTATACTTGCTCAATACAACAATATCAATGTTGATATTCTATCTGGAGGATGTAAGTGTGCCTGACATAAACAAGTAAGGAATATAAGCTTATTATTTGTCTTTATTATAGGGTATGTTACTGGTTTCAGTCCCACATTTGATGAAGCTACCCAATTCAGCTTTGTAACCAGAATGTCTGACAGCTGTTTCTCCACCAACGTTGCCAGAGCTAATGACATCTCTATCGATACCTCTCTTCACTTGGTTATCCAATTCCAGCCCTTGGAGATTGATGAGAATGTCGAGCTCAGTTTACACATGCAACTCCAAAGCCCTGGTGGGGAAACCCCAGTAGGAACTAATGAATTACTCTGGTATTCCCCTGAAGCATCTCAATATGCTTATGTTAATGGACAAATTCAGCAAACGGTGGATAGTAATGGTGGATCTAATCTTGTTTATACCAAATTGATTGACTCTGCTGCTGGACCTGGAAGTACCACTGTTGAGAACCTTGATACTCTTCTTGTGTGGATCTACGAAGCACCTGTAGAAGGAGCTACTGAACCTGCACCCATGCATGGTGTCAGTCTAACCAGAGCCTCTGTCATTGATGATGCCACTCTGTCTAGAATCATGGCCAATTCTCCTTTCCCCCTTATCCCCTTCCACAACTCTTGTTAGAAGTTATATATGTATACCTGCCCATCATGTAATATAAATAAAGAATAAGCTCATTTCACACATAAGATTCGCCTGTGCATTGATATTTCTCTGTTTACGTATCTCTCTAAGCCTCTCAGCATTTATTAAATGGAAACACTCCCCTTGACACATTGACCTCAGATCTGTTAATGACCCATACCCAATGTGTTCTGATGACTTTTCAAACTAATACTCAATGTATACATAGGTATGTCCTTATCAGAGCTTCCCAGCATGAACCTATTCAGTGTACTTGATCATCTCTTTACTGCTCTCGAATGGACTCTCATTGGCTGTGTGTATTTCATATGGATGATAGGGGAAACAAAGACCCTGATTGTTTATTGTATGAATAAATAAAGAATGAGTTTGGCTGTTTGAGCCAAGGACATGTAAGAGTTGTTGGTTGTGTTTGTACTTATGAGTTCATAAGTTACAAATTAATTAGGCAGAGAGGGAGAAATCAGTGGGTGGGAATTATATCTTTTACGATCTGTTGTGCTGATAATACACAGTGGTTTATGCACTAGGCTTCGTTGTAAGTGCCAATAAACGACGATCGGTATATCCAGACTAGAGTGAACCGAAGATGAATAACAAGTATAAACACGACATCAACATGAACTTACACTTAATAGATCTTGTTCACAGGGCACTCTCATCTGCAGCATGGTATTATTCTTTAAGCTCTGTTTTAATATCCTCTTCAATGAATCATCCCCTAATACATCTATCGTCAGTCATCATTCACCCTGTGTCTCCTCATAGTCACTTACTATTCAACAAACACTTCCATAGGCCATCAAACCCTTTGTACTGCAATACCATGCCAGATATAGATCCGTCTTGGAATGATACTCGCAACCAGGCAACCAAGGGTTCAATAGTGGCATCAGCTGGTATACATCATAGATTAGTTGAAATGAGTTGGATACTCTTTGGGGTTACTTACGAGAGAGTTGGAAGTAGAGTGTGCGGTTATAACTGAGATGATTGACTTCAATAATAGTACCTGCTGTTGGAATAGGCTGTGTGGTATTGGTAGCTGGAGCTGGTGTCTGTTGACTATGAAAATATTATCAGATTGGTCATACTCAATCATCCAATTGATAGATAACTTACTTATAAGTCTGTGCATAGTCATTGGAATTCTCGTTGTTTGTTGTAGGTGGCGACCATGAATGGGCATTCTGGGGCAGCTTGGGTGATGTATTAGTGTTATTTTGTATTGAAGGAGATTGTTGTTGTTGGTGTTGTTGGTGTTGCTGTTGTTGCTGTTGCTGTTGTTGCTGTTGCTGTTGGTTTTGGTGTTGTTGCTGTTGTTGCTGTTGCTGTTGTTGCTGTTGCTGTTGCTGTTGCTGTTGTTGCTGTTGTTGCTGTTGCTGTTGTTGCTGTTGTTGCTGCTGCTGTTGCTGTTGCTGTTGCTGTTGTTGTTCCTGCTGTTGTTGCTGTTGCTGTTGCTGTTGCTGTTGTTGTTTTTGTTCTGGTTGTTGATTATGTTCTTGAATAGGAGGTTGTGTTGGCTGTGTCGGTGGTTGAGACATATCCTGCTGTTTCTTACGTAACTGTAGTAGTTGCTGCTGTTTAAGCTCCTGCTCCTTCTGCTGTTGTTGCAACAGCTGCAACTGCTGTAACTGTTGTTTCTGCTGTAACTGTTGCTGTTGTTGTTGTTGGCTATTGACCAGTGCATTCATTCCCTCTATCAACTTCCTTACTTCCGCCAAGTCATTAGCAGCAGCCTCTGTAGCACGATCCCTTAAAAAACTCATGATGACGAAAGTTGAGGTGGAAGACTCAATTACTGAAATGAAGTGAAGGGGGCAAGGAAAAAAAAAGAAAAAGGGAAAAAAAGGGGGGTTGAAAAAAACTGGCTGTTTTACCGGGGAAATTTTAAGCTTTTTTTTTTCCCAGAATGCCCTTTGGCGCAAAGAGGGAGATTCGGACTCAGAGTGACACCTCTTTGACTAGAGATAACGGTGTGAATACAGTATATATTGACATGAGGTACCTGGAATAAGCATCCTATTGAGATATTGTAACCATAGTAACAATAAGTATGTTTAAATAGATACATAACATATAAGTTATGTAATCAACAATGACTATGTTGATGTTATACTGTTTAGTCCGATGTTGTTAGGAAGAGTCCATTATTCGGCCAATTGATATATATCTTATATCCTGTCTATCTAATAATATGATTGGTTGATTCTTTATATTCACCAATACGAGTAGTTGTACAGCCCTATTGATATTTTCATAGTATGGATGATGCATATGTCCCCCCATACTATTTATCCTTTTTCCCAAACAACCGTACCTGATGGGAAAAGGCCATCTATTTTGTTAGTTTCTTATTGGCCAATAGAATCTATTATTTTCAGGTCTATTTTCACTTTCCACTCTCCTCTCTTTCTCTAATTCATTTACATGCAGCGTACTTCATCTCCTTCTCACCCACTATTACTCGATGACGAATCTGATCTATCTGTGAATCAGGCTACAGTGACATGGGAACAGCTTCGAAAAGAGGCCAGGAGTCTGGAGAATGAGATTGAGAGTCATTTGGGTTCATTCTCCAAACTGGGACAGACTTCCGTGGACAATACAGGCCAGGAAGCAGAAGTAGAACAGTTACTGAAGAAGGTACTCTTATTCTTAACCAAGGGAATGCCCATTATTTATTTACGGTGTCTATAGTTTCAACGGGTTATCAACCAAATGGCTGATTATATCGATCGACCCAGCCCCGTGCCCACCAACCCCTCGATGATACACTTGCTCGGCAGACACAAAGATATATTATATGATTACAATAAGGAGTTTCGGATGATCAAGGTATCAGTATGGCCTCTAGTTCTCTCCTTCTCCTATTTATCCTTTTCTCTCTGTAGGCCAATCTCAAGGCAACCAGAGACAAGGCTAATTTATTGAATCAAGTGCAGGATGAAATTAGATCTTCTCATATAGGAAACAGAGACAGTCCGGATTACTATCTAACAGAGCGTAATAGAGTGGAGAGTTCACATCGAATGACTGATATGATATTAGAGTAATAACGTATAATAACGATGATTCAATGGAGGAGGGATTAATGATTCATAATTAGGCAAGCTTATACTGCTCGGCAGGATGTATCCCGACAAGGCAGTATTATGCGTGGAGTGAATCAGCGTGTGGGAGGAGTGATAAGTAAGCAAACATAACAGTGGCTATGGAGATTATGTGATTGACTGATCTTACTATTTATAGACCAAATACCTGGTATCAATAATATCATCACACGTATACATAAGAGAAGGAAGCGAGATACATTGATTATGGCAGGTGTCATATCATCATGTATCATATTGATTATTATATATTGGTTACGCACATAGCAAGACAGTAGGGACTTCTCTATTTCATCACTTTGAATAAAGCACAATGGTTAGACATTCCTCTCTATTTAAAGTGTGTATAGCCATAGTATGGACACCTCTGGACTGTGCTGGTATTTCTCAACACATAGGAGGACTGTTAACAATGACAATGAAACGAGGGATGCTTTGTCAGTGACACAATTGCCAAGCAGTGAAGAGGGATATTTAATTTAGGTACTTGCTTGTTCTTTCAGTCAAATAGAGATTTCAGACAGAATGGAAGGATTATGCACAAGACAAAACAGTGCATGTTTAAACCCACTGTATTTGTGCAAAGAATCCTTATTCTGTTGATTGCAGGTCATTTGATGACATTCTTCTTTGTAAGGAACACATCCTCTGATGTGTGTTGGTGGCCAGCCTCCATATTTGAATGGGATTTTATACATGATCTAGACCAGTACTCGTTTGAGATGTGCTTTCTTGAAAAGTGGTGTGTTAGTGCCTTGAAGTACGGGCTTTGTTACCAGATCAATAAATGAAGCTTGTTCTTATTAGACTTGAGATAATCCAATGCATCGTTATTGTGTGATCACAATCATTTATCATACGCCCTATTGAGAACTCTCAGTCATAGTGTAGTTGTTCATTCTACAGATATGGAGTGCATACACTCTCTTTGCCCTGTATATTCTCCATAAAAGAAAAGTGGGCGGTGTTTGGTAAAGAAGAGTGGAAGCACATGATGTCCTCGTTTTGACTGAGTGCATGTAAAATAGTAAAATAAAGATATAATTAAACTGCGATTGAATTAAATGTCAATGCAGACAAATGAAGCCTGTTGAAACTGTTCCATAGAATAGATAGGGGATTCCCCATCAGGAGAATGGTTACTATGCAACCTATTTTGTACATGGTAACCATAGTGTTTCTATGGGAACAACTGTGACATTTCCCCAGGATCATCTTCTCCTTATATATATATATATATATATTTGTTGGGGGGTTGATCTGTGAATTAATATTTTTTTTAATAGGTTAAATTTATTTAGTAATTGTTGTGTACCTGTGCTCTTTTCTCTCTCTCTTTCTTCTTGTCTATTATCAAAGAATAGAGTACAAAAAAAAAGAGCATGTCAAAGTTGGTCGAAGCATTAACACAGAAGGAAAATGAGTATAAACGACAGCCACCCGTCCATTTGAGGACATCCAAGAGCAGTAGTATTCGACATAATTTACTATTATCACCCACTCGTACCACAAGTAACTCACTGAGAGGATCAAAGAGCAGTAGAAGAAGAACAAACAGTCTGACAGCAGCAAATACCAAGAAAGACCTGAAACTGCTGCCACGTCTAGAAGAAGAAAATGCCAGTTTACCACCTCAAGTAAAGAAAAGGGAGACAGCTGACACACAAAATGCTCAAAGGATTAATTTATATTATTTTACTAATAGGAGTCTATTGAGTTTATATTGGCTCAGATAGAGAGACAGAATGCACAGTTAGATGAAGATCCCAAGTCAGTGTGCATCCAGTCTAATCAACTCAAAGCTCATCTCTCAACTATACAAAACTTGGCTGAGACCAGTGAGACTCCACAGTCACCAGTGGGTAAAGAGGATGAGAATATCGATTGGGAGTTCTGGTCAGCTCTCACTGATGATTTCGGTGGAGTTGCCTTGAAACTACCCCATCTTGTCTCAGCCAAACTCAGGGCAGGTATTCCCCCTAAAGTAAGAGGTGTGATCTGGCAGGCCATGTCACAGTCAGCCTCACTTAATTTAGAGACAGTGTATGGACAGTTGGCGGTGGAACATTCACCTTATGAGAGAGTGATCCAGAGAGATCTGGCCAGAACATTCCCGGGTATTGAGATGTTTAAGCAGGAAGGAGGGTATGGGCAGAAATCATTAGAGCGGATATTGAAGGCTTATAGTCTCTATGATTCCTTGGTGGGGTATTGTCAAGGATTGGCATTTCTGGTGGGACCTTTATTACTGAATGTAAGTTCTATCTGTTCTCTATGAGAGAGTACTCATCCCTTACTATCCATTAGATGACAGAACAACAGGCATTTTGTGTGTTTGTAAGGTAAAAATAAAGCTAAGAAGACAGAGAGGGGATGGCCTTGTGCTGATCTCTCTTCTTTTATTATCATTAGAATCATGGAAACATACGAGATGAGGACATTATTCACATTGAATATGGAAGGATTACAGCTTAGACTCTACCAGTTTGCCAGTCTATTGTCACAGATACTGCCTAATCTCTCGGACTTCCTGGCTACTTATGAAGTGAATGTGCCAATGTATGCCTCACAATGGTTTCTGACTATATTTGCTTATGCATTCCCCATGGATCTCATTCTGCGTATCTATGATATAGTGTTTGCAGAAGGTGCAGCAGAGACGATTATGAGAGTGTCTCTTGCCATGTTGAAGAGGAATGAAAAGAAGATTATGCGGTTGAGTGAATTTGAGGATATATTGGACTTCTTATCTAATAAACTGTATGATATCTACAACAATGATCCAGCCAAGGTGATTGCAGATTCGATGGAATTGAGTGGATTGATCACCAAAGAGAAGATGGATCATTTGGCAGAGACTTATGTGAGTGAATTGGAACAAGAGAAGAAGCAGACAGAACAAGTGCTGGCTGTTCGATTCAATTTCTGGTCGAGGAATAACAATACGAAGAGTAATAATACCAGTTCAAGTAGTAATCGCAGTGAGACCAGGAAAAAGAAGACAATGTCATGGTATAGCAGTAGTAGCAGTAGTAGTAACAAGAACAATGCCAATGGACGTCACTCCACTTCTTCATTAAGAGAGCCTGGAATAGCTCAACTCCATCATCAGATAGAGGATCTTCTGGTGGCCCTCTCTCAAATGCAGAAACAGACAGTAGAACTAAAGGATGATCTGATGCAAACCAGACTAGAGAAGATGGATGTTGAAGCAGAGAGGGAATCACTGAGGATGACAATGGAGAGTAACTATCACGTGATACAGTATCAGAAGGAATGTGCCTCATTACGGGAAGATAATATGAGATTGAAGCAAGAGAATGATGATCTGATACAACAGCAGGCCATGTCTAAGGATGCCATACATGCTCTTGTTGAAAAGATGATAGACATGAAAAATAAGGTAGATGGACTAGAACAGGACAATATGACCTTGAGACATGAATGCCAGAGATTAGACACAGATAAGAAGCAGTTAGAGAGGACAATGCGTCAATCTAATAGCAACATGGGCACATACTTACTATCACAATCTATTAATAAATAATATCATTTTCCTTCCTAAGTGTTTGAGTATAAGTTGTTCTAGCACTATCCAGACAGTTCTATATTCTAACAGCGATAATATAAGGAGGGGGGAAGCATAGCATGTATCTATTTGTCTTTGTATAAGCACATACTATATATATATATATATATATATATACACATACATACATGCATATATACACATATACTCACTCACAATGAAATGGTTACCATCTTGCCTTATTTCCGTATATAGTAACTATTAAATCATTTACAATCAATACACTTGTAGCTCATAGATTGGAAGCCCTTAAAATATTGACTTGGAGAGAGATGATTCGACCACTTGTTTACTTATTTTAAAAAGGAGACAAGCAGATCAAATGAAAACCAGGTAGTAATGCGGACATGGAATACACACAAAGTAATTGGCCAATCATAAATTGATACATGGAAGAAACAAGCTATCATATAAACCCTTTCATTCTCTCGTCTTCTTCTTCTTCTCTTATTACTTTTACACTTGGATAATATGCAGAAACAGGCCTCTTTATTGGCCCTATTTGTAGCCATTATACTCACTCTGTGTACATTTACACATGCTGCTGACAGCAATAACAGTAAGATTGATGGACCAGGTAAGAGATACATGCATACATATAGACACAATAGACTCATCGACTTTCTAGTCATTGGTATCGATTTAGGTACAACTTATTCTTGTGTGGCCATCCAGAAGAATGGACGCGTGGAAATTATTGCCAATGATCAAGGTCATCGTATCACTCCCTCTTATGTTGCCTTTACTGATGATGAACGTTTGATTGGTGATGCTGCTAAGAATCAGTTCTCCTCTAACCCTGAACGTACTATCTATGATGCCAAGCGTCTGATTGGTCGCCGTTATGAAGAGAAGGATGTGAAGAACGACATGAAGCACTTCCCTTTCAAGATTGTTAACAAGAATGGTGCACCCAACATTAAGGTCGCTGTTAAGAACGAGGACAAGATATTCACTCCTGAAGAAATCTCTGGTATGGTATTGACCAAGATGAAGGAAACCGCCGAGGCTTATTTGGGTAGAGAAGTGAAGCATGCCGTTGTTACTGTTCCTGCTTACTTCAATGATGCTCAACGTCAGGCTACTAAGGATGCCGGTACGATTGCTGGTCTCCAGATCCTCCGTATTATTAATGAACCCACTGCTGCTGCCATCGCCTATGGCTTGGATAGAAATGATGGTGAGAAGACTGTGTTGGTCTATGATTTGGGTGGTGGAACCTTCGATGTGTCCTTGTTGTCTATTGATGATGGTATCTTTGAAGTGTTATCTACTGCTGGTGACACTCACTTGGGTGGTGAAGATTTCGATGCCCGTGTCATTGAACACTTTGTTAAGGTATGGAAGAAGAAGAATGATGAGGACATCACCAAGGACTTGAAGGCCATGAGTAAGTTGAAGCGTGAAGTTGAGAATGCTAAGCGTGCTCTTTCCTCTCAAATGTCTGTCCGTATGGAAATCGAATCCTTCCACAAGGGTAAGGACTTCTCCGAGACCTTGACTCGTGCCAAGTTTGAAGAACTCAACAATGACTTGTTCCGTAAGACATTGAGACCTGTTGACCAAGTTCTTAAGGATGCCGGTGTTACTAAGGATCAAGTAGATGAAATCGTCCTTGTTGGAGGTTCTACTCGTATTCCCAAGGTACAGAAATTACTCCAAGACTACTTCAACGGTAAGAAGCCTTCCAAGGGTATCAATCCTGATGAGGCTGTTGCTTATGGTGCTGCTGTCCAAGGTGGTATCTTGTCTGGTGATGAGGTCTCTGATAAGGTATTATTGTTGGATGTCAACCCATTGACTCTTGGTATCGAGACTACCGGTGGTGTCATGACCAAGCTCATTCCCCGTAACACTGTTATTCCCACCAAGAAGTCTCAGATCTTTTCTACTGCTGCTGATAACCAACCCACTGTCCTCATTCAAGTGTTTGAAGGTGAACGTGCCTTGACCAAGGATAACAATGTGCTCGGTAAATTCGAGTTGACTGGTATTGCTCCTGCTCCTCGTGGTGTTCCCCAGATTGAGGTCACATTCGAGATTGATGCTAATGGTATCTTAAAGGTTGGTGCATCTGACAAGGCCTCTGGTAAATCTGAATCCATCACCATCACCAATGACAAGGGACGTCTTTCCCAGGAAGATATTGACCGTATGGTGAAGGAAGCTGAAGAATTCGCTGAAGAAGACAAGGCTATCCGTGACCGCACTGAAGCCAAGAACAAGTTAGAGAACTACATCTACACTCTCAAGGGTCAATTACAAGATGATGGTGTACTTGCCACCAAATTGTCTGCTGAAGAGAAGGAATCTATTGAAGATGCCATCAAGGACAAGTTATCTTGGGTTGAAGAGAACCCCACTGCTCTCCAAGAAGATTTTGATGAGAAGCGTGAGGAATTAGAGGCTGTTGTGAACCCTATCACTAGTAAATTATATGCTGGAGGAGAAGGTGCCCCCGAAGAAGACAACTTAAGAGATCATGATGAATTATAAATTTAAAAACAAATCATACAATACATAAACATCATCCCCCACAAACACTTATATAATAAACAAAGTATATGTGTGTATGTATATATACACATATAATTAAAAGAGACTCTTCCTTTTATATAAACACACACAACACACACATACACACACATATACACACTCTCACACACTCACATTAAAAATATAAATAAAAATAGATATAATGTCACACCATATATAAGCTCGCCCACTCTGTGTTTACTTCTACTGTTTGTTAGTTTCCTCTACTTCCCCCTCTTATAAATTAGCCCATAATTACTCATTACACTGACACTAGTATGACCACCACCTCTGTTTCTGCAGAACCACTCTCATCTAGTTATTTATCCAGTTACAGCTCATCCAGCTCTTTCCAGAACTTCAACCGTAGACCGTCTATTTATGGAACAGAAGATAGGGTGATATTAGATATTGGATCACTCTATATTAAGTGTGGATTCTCAGGAGAGTCTTCTCCTCGACACTTGGTGCCCACTTGGTCATGTTTGGGCAAATCAAGGGATGCTGACGGTGAAATCATCAGAGTGGATGAAGAGGTTAGAAAGATGAGACATCCATGATATTCTTTTGCTTTAACTCTTTCTATTCATCAGTTGACTGAACTCTATGACTTGGATATTATGGCAAAGGGTCATTTAGACCAGATTGAAGAGAGATTAAAGCGATTGCTTCATGATATCTATTTCAGGTAAATTCACAAACTGACAGAAGACAGGGAAGGTTTTAATGAGTTCATAGATTACTTCTGACAGATCCCAAAACTCGTAAAGTGATACTATGTGAGTCTCCTTTATCACCCATTGTCATCAAGCAGATGATTGCCAGGCTGTTGTTTGACTATTTCCAGGTACACAGGGATCATGGAGGATGGATGACCTTTGCTAAATACTTTTTTTGGTTCAATAGGTCCCTTCTATCTCATTTGTCCCCACTCATCTTATGGCGTTATTTACTACTGGATTAACTACTGGATTGATCATAGACTGTGGACATTTAGAGACAAGCGTGTTGCCTGTAAGTTATATAGATATAAAGGTGGGTTCAATGAAAGTCTAATCGATTCATGCTAGATCTATGTCTCTCGACCTTTGATCCCCTATATCTCAACTACACCTTTATCGGGTAAATCCCTTACAGGCAGACTACAATCCTTACTCTATGAACATGGCAGATTCATTCCACCCTCTAATCTTCATTTATCTCTTGCACCTCAAAGTACGATACCCAAAACACTCTTAACTACCGAACTATTGGAAGACATCAAGACCCGTGTCTTGTTCTGTTCTCCACTGATGATCAACCAGGAAAAGGGGCAATCGACAGTAGATGCTTACAAGACATTCAGTACAGCCACTGATTTATATTATCCTATTTCACTACCTGATGGCACCAGGGCTAATTTATTGATACCAGGTTGGATAAGAGAAAGAGCAGCCGAGATATTGTTTGAAGGAGATGAAGATGAACCCAGTATTCCACAGTCCATACTCAACAGTCTGCTCAGAGTACAGCCAGATCTACGTAAACCACTCATCTCATCTTTACTCTTGATTGGTGGCACTTCTCTTCTTCCTGGATTCCAGTCGAGACTAAAGCACGAGTTATTGCGCATTATGAGGGACCCAGAAGATTATGAAAAGAGGAAATACCAGCCATTGTTGAGACTGCACAAGTTTATCCGATTCATAGATAATCCCGAGGAAAAGGGTGCTGGGCGCGTCTTTATGAATAATGTCAGAGGATGGATTGGAGGTAAGTTGTGTGTTGGGATGAAGTAAGAAGAGAAGTTAACCCATTCTTTATTCTTTTTCGAAAGGTTCTTTGGTGGGGTCAATGAAGATATCAGGGGAGGAGATAACAAAGGACAAGTTTCCAAGTGGGATCACGGACTGGTCTATTGGTAATTGGAGTCCCATAATGGAGAAAGATACCAATCATTCAACCATAAGTACAGCTAATCATCATATTATGCAGAATCATAAATAATAAAGAGCATTATCATCTATTTCATTTATTCTGTCCTTCTCACTTATTGGAGTGTCTGTTGATGGTCACTTTTTATATACTGCAGGCACATGAATAAGATATCAAACTAGTAAAAAACATGCTCAAGAGGGGTGTTTTGTAGTCGAAGACTACATTCATAGAGAGGCTAATGACTCTCATTTTCCACTGGTCTCAATTAACATATAAGCCACATGCGCGCTAATTGATTGGTTAAAAAAAAACTACGTCATCAAATAATTTTTACTAATATCTCTAATATAAAAAATGTATAGACATGTTAGATCACGTATTACAGTTAGAGTGATCTTAGATTGATTACGGTTACGGGAATATATCAGACTTATTACAACGGGTAATAAGTATCAAGTTCTTTAAAACGGTTAAAGAAGTAACAGTTAGAGCAATAAAGCGAAGTAATGAGAAGTTAAAAAAAGATGATGTTTATTGATACAAAATAACAGGGTATTTATATGTTTTCTAGCTATTGGATTGTGGTTATAATATATAAGGTAGAATCCAATTATTATTTAATGATAGCTATGTGGATAATGATGATTGGTGATATGGATAGTCTTCTTCTTCGATAAAGAGGTGTCTTTGATCTGATAATTGAATGTTTCTATAATGGGTGATCCACCAATCATATTATTTAAGTAACTTGATTATGAGACCAATGAGATTCAGTTTAACTCGCTTATCTCGTCTTGCTCGCGCCACTCTGGTGTTAGGTTTGAACCTTCTCTTTTTGGGATTGTATTGAGTCGGAAGATTGTATTGTACTTCTATTGGCTGCTTGTGTTCTACGGATGTTGGACGACTATCATTGGGACTGACATTATCCCCCTCTGAGACTGATGAACGTCCTCGAGCATCAAACCCATCAACAACTGGAACAGAACTAACAGGATTCACAACAACATCTTCAATCATCGAATCTTCAGTAGCAATTACGGTATCTTCTTCAACTAAGGGGTCTTCAACACGAGCATCAACAACCGGAACAGGATCAGGGTTCATGTCAGGCAAGTTAAAGTTATCCATCTCACGTTCAGACAAATCAGATAGTTCGGACGCATCATCGGCAAATTCGGTATCAAACCAGTCAAACTCACCAGAGGCATGATTATCATTAACTAACATCGGAGATGGCAACGGGGAAACAGGTGGATCTTCGTGTAGAGGAGCAGGAATAGCAGGAACAGGGCGGTCAAGATGAGGTTCAACATCAACAACAGGTTCATCTTCTTCAGGGATAGAGTAGTTACCAATGGCATCTTCAGGAACATCAACTAACGGATCGACATAATCAACACCAACCGAATCACTAATATACGGATCATTTGGACTAATCACAGGGAGAGCAACAGAAACACCAGCATTCTTCATCACCGTACGCCATTCCCTACGTTCAGCTGTCGGGTTATACCAAGGAACAAGTGGAGTATCACCATGCGCCTTCTTCAATCGATCTACATGCACCAGGGACTGTAGGGGTTCACCAGCAAGTGTTTCAAGCTTATATGTGCCATAATCGGGGAATGACTGTACGACAATGTAAGGGCCTTTGAACTGAGGTTCTAGTCCATATCTGCCTTCATGGCTTAGCATCACGTTATCACCAATTTCAAATGACGTCGGTTTGACTACAGAATCCCATTTAGCTTTATCTTTTTCTGCCATAGCTTTCATTCTGAATGTTGCAGCAGCACGATGTTGACCTAGGTCAGATAATGCACGAGAAGTAATGTCATCAACAGTTCGAGGGTCAGAGAAAGTAGTCTTGTCAATATACGGAGCAAAAGTATCACCTGGTAGTCTTGGTTCTCTACCATAAGTCAGGAAAAAAGGAGAATAACCAGTGGTTGAGTGTACACGGATTCTTGAAGCCCAGAGGGCAGCATTCACGAAGTCATCCCATCTATGCAGGGCACCATTTATGTATTTCCGAAGCATTCCTTTAATAACAGCGTTGAAGCGTTCCACCTTCGAGTTAGTGCGAGGATGATAGGCAGATGTAAGCTTATGGTGAGTACCAGCTCGTTTCAGATATGCATTTACTAATCCACTGTTAAAGTTAGCACCACGATCTGTCAAAATCTCGGAGGGACAACCAAACTTCATCATGATTTCTTCATATATAAAATCAGCAACAGCTTCTTTTGACGCCACCGGAACAGCACGAGCAACAGGCCAATTTGTAGCATAATCTACAGCAACTAACAACCACCGATTACCTTTCAGTGTCACAGGTAATTCACCAACAAAGTCCAAGTGCCAGCGATCAAAAGCAGCGGGAACCTTAAGTGGATGCATGACGTCTTGATGTATTCTTGTGCGTCTACTATTTACTTGACAGGAAGGACAAGTCTTCAACCATTCTTTAAGATCTTTCTGCATAGTGTGCCACCAGAAACGAGGAAAAAACATCTTAAGCATAGTCTTGAAACCAGCATGACCAAAGGTTTCATGATACTTAGCAACAGTATCAGCACGAGCAGCAAAGGGTAAGAAGGGGACTTCCTTGACAGTCTTCTTATCATCGATTTCCACCTTTCTGTAAACTGTATTGCCACGTACAACAAACTTATCTGCATTCTTCTCGACCATCAACTTCAGCTCAGGGGACTTGATCTTATCCATATTCAGGTAGAAGAGAGGCCAGTCTTGTTGTACAATGAGGGAAGCATTTTTCAGGGACCAAGTAGCATACAAATAATCAGGTTCAATAGATGTAGCACAAGTAGTGGAATCAGGGCCGTCCAAACGGGAGAGCACATCTGGGACATCATTTTCCTTGCCTGGCTTGTACTGGATATCAGGAGCAAATAGTTCGAGTTCAGCAATCCATCGTACCAATCTGGGAGTTGGTTTATCTTGTGATCGTAGATATTTGAGAGGGAGATGATCAGATAGCACCGTATATCCACCTTTACATCCATCAACAAAACAACGCCAGGTTCTTAATGCATGTATGATACCAAGTAACTCACGTTCTTGAGCGGGGTAGTTACGTTCAGCAGAGGAAAACTTCTTCGATTCATACGCCACAGGATGCCACATCGTATCAGTATTATCACCAGGTTGTAAAAGCACAGCACCACACCCAAAATCAGAGGCATCTGTTTCAATGCGGTATGGCTTATCCATATCAGGAACTTGCAACACAGGAGCGGAAGTAAGAAGTTCTTTAATGCGGTTAAAAGCAGTTTGACATTCACCAGTCCATGTAATGGGTCTTTTCTTCGGTCCAGTACCACGAGTGAGATCAGTTAGGGGAGAAGCAATGGAAGCAAAACCAGGGATGAAACGACGATAATGTTGCGCAAGACCCATAAACTGTCTTACCTCTTGAACATTATTAAGAACAGGCCAATTCTTGACAGCATCTACTTTGGAAGGGCTAGGCAGAATACCATTTGGAGTAATTTTGAAACCCACAAAGATCAGTTCACGTTTTCCAAATTCACACTTCTTGAAATTGGCTATCAACTTCGCTTCTTTGAGTAGGTTCAGTACATGTCTCACATGCATCTTATGATCTTCTTCGGTTTCACTGAAGATCAGAATATCATCCAGATACACTAAGGTAAACTTATCTAGACAATCACCAAGGACACGATTCATAAGGGACTGAAACGTGGGGGGAGCGTTGGTTAACCCGAAAGGTAAGACCAAGAATTCAAATTGTCCATATCTTGTGTTAAAAGCCGTTTTAGGAACATCTTCAGGGTCAATGCGGACTTGATGGTAACCAGACTTCAGATCAAGACTAGAGAAATACGAGGCGCCTTTAAGACGATCAAGGCATTCATCAATACGAGGAAGGGGATGATTATTTCGAACCGTTAACTTGTTCAGAGCACGATAATCAACACACATACGCATCTCACCAGTCTTCTTACGCACAAACAATACCGGAGCACCCCAGGGAGAAGCGCTCGGACGGATCAGACCCAAAGAGAGTAATTCCTTGATTTGGCGTTGTAACTCATCAAGTTCGGCAGGAGACATCTTGAACGGAGGACGACTAACAGGTTTAGCATCACCAGTGTTAATCACATGAGTTACTTCACGATGCGGAGGAAGACCAGGTAATTCATCTCGGAACACAGTTGTAAATTCTTTGACTAATTTATTCCAGTACTCGTCTTGAACTAGCAAAGGGTTTCTGTCATTCAATTCAGTGTTATTTAGATACATAATATACCCTTCAGCGCCTTGTTTCAAACTACGGTCTACTTGTTTGTGAGAGATTAAATAACCAAGGTTTGGGCGGCCAGGACTAGTATCACGATCGTTGTTACAGGGCACCAACTTAATCTTGTCATCACCATTTCTAATGTACCAGCAATCGGTATTCCAATCGGGCTGTGGGTCTACTTCTTTCAACCAAGCACGGCCAAGGATCAGGTCGAATTTGGTAGGGAATACATAAGCGGATAAGGTATTATTAAATCCATGAATGGCAAGATCAATAATAACCTTTTTGTTAATTTTAGTGGTTTCACCACCAGCAGTTTCAACTTGACGATCATATACCGGACACCAGGAATCGGACAAGGCAGCAATCTCAGGAGACACATAGTTTTCACTAGCACCACTATCGATGAGGATCTTGATCTTGTTACCTTTGAAGGAACCAAGATACAGCGGAAGTTTCGTGGCAATAGTATTTAGTTCGGATAAATACTGGAATTCAGAGACCAAATTATCAGCAGGATGGATCACCGGGAGCAATTCTTGAGTAACCTTCTTGACAGGTTCAGCAGGCACAGGGACAGAGACAGGGGCAGAGACAACAGGAGGACAAACAATCTTAGCAGGAACAATAGGATAAGGATCAGAACTGGCTATTTTATTATTATTAAACGTGGAAACAGAAGACTTATTAATAATATCAGTGTAAGGTTTTGTAGGTTCTATGTTATTTGGAAGGTTTTCAGGAGGTTCATGTAGTTGTACTTCCGGTTCATCAACTACATTTAATGAAAATCCTTCTTGCGATCATTGTTACCAGTGGAGCGGAATTTCTGATATCTTTCTTGTTCTAGCTTGTTAATATCATTCTTCCTTATTCTACAGTCTGCACGACGATGACCCTTGTTTCCACAATAGAAGCAAGTCAGATTTCTACCGGTACGAGGACGAGACTCGGCAACATCTAGATCCATGGGATCATCATGATAACTATTCTGGGCAGGACGGATGGGACGATCTTGATATCTTCTTGAATAGGAACCAACTTCTTGTTGAGCAGCATCATAAGACATGGCTATGTGGATTGCTTCTTGTAAGGTGACAGCATTCTTATGTCTTATCTCAGCACGGATATTCTTGTTCGATAGCCCACGCATGAATCTATCACAGGATTCATCTTCAGAGATCTTTGGCAGGGCAGCGACAATATCCATATATCCATTTATATAATCAATAAGAGAACCAGATTGACTAAAATTAGCGAGTTTATCACGGGCCAGACGAGCGGCGTTCTCCGGTCTGAAATAGGCAATCAATTCTCTCTTCATAGTCAACCAATCTTCGGGTTCTTCTTTCGCGATCTCCAAAGTACGGTACCAAACGTCGGCACGTCCACGAAGGAGAGTTACGGCATAGTTCTTCATTCGAATTTCATCCCAACCATGGAAATCAGCATACCGTTCCAAGGTACGAATCCAGGAATCAATCACCATCGCATCTCTTGTACCATCATATGTTGAGGGTTCAGTGGTTCTATGACCGGTAGGGTTGGACTTGAGAGCACGAGTGAACTCACCGATCAGGGCAGCGATCATTTCATTAGTAGGGGTTACAGTAGGTACAACAGGTACAGACATATCAGTTTGGTTATTAATAATGGGTTCCAATACGAGGATTCGGTTATAGAAACGGTCTATAGTTACGCAGGTAAGTCAAGCAGAAGTAATCAATCAAATGCTACCAATTGTTAGATCACGTATTACAGTTAGAGTGATCTTAGATTGATTACGGTTACGGGAATATATCAGACTTATTACAACGGGTAATAAGTATCAAGTTCTTTAAAACGGTTAAAGAAGTAACAGTTAGAGCAATAAAGCGAAGTAATGAGAAGTTAAAAAAAGATGATGTTTATTGATACAAAATAACAGGGTATTTATATGTTTTCTAGCTATTGGATTGTGGTTATAATATATAAGGTAGAATCCAATTATTATTTAATGATAGCTATGTGGATAATGATGATTGGTGATATGGATAGTCTTCTTCTTCGATAAAGAGGTGTCTTTGATCTGATAATTGAATGTTTCTATAATGGGTGATCCACCAATCATATTATTTAAGTAACTTGATTATGAGACCAATGAGATTCAGTTTAACTCGCTTATCTCGTCTTGCTCGCGCCACTCTGGTGTTAGGTTTGAACCTTCTCTTTTTGGGATTGTATTGAGTCGGAAGATTGTATTGTACTTCTATTGGCTGCTTGTGTTCTACGGATGTTGGACGACTATCATTGGGACTGACAGACATTGCCTGCTTCCTTGGCTCAGTTGGTAGAGCGTCAGTCTCATAATCTGAAGGTCGCCAGTTCGAACCTGGCAGGGAGCAAGCTTTGTTCGATTTTTCTTTTTTGGTGGATTGGTTTGTGTAACATCACTTCCTGGTTGTCATTTTTCTCGATAGCCAACAAGGTTTATATGGTTTTTAAAGGCAAAAGACATGAATAGATATTTATAGACAGAGTCTATGTATATTATGCTCTATGATTTAATAAATTTTGATTGTCATCCGTGATCACATCTATTTTCAAGCTATCATTTAGGGTATTTCTCATCCTATGAAGTAACACACTCATGTTGAATGGCTGTTTATTGGGATACATAGCATCAGTGTAACTGGGGTTACAATGCACAGAACAAATAGTCTGGGACCCCTTTTTTTATTGTGGGAAATATGGCTACAGATTATACAGCCTTTACTAACAAGGTCATGCAGGGAGTTGGTCTATAAGTAATCTGCTGTCTACATTTGAATGTGAATCCTGGTTTCTCATAGTACTGCATATCACGTATCAATAGAGCCACTGCTATTTTCATCTCGATCAAAGCAAACTTCATTCCAATACATTGGTGACTGCCCGCTGAAAATGGCATGTATTGATAAGGATTAGGGGCGAAGTCATCTTGCAACCAACGGTGAGGGTTGAATTCTTCGGCATCTTCGCCCCAGATTTCTGTTGAATGATGATTGACTATGGGCAATAACATGATCTCTGTTCCCTTGGGTAAACAGCAGTCACTTTGTACAACCTGAACAGCGTTGATACGTATTGTGAAAGAAACAGGAGGAGCCAGTCTAAGTGACTCTTTGCAGACACTATTCAATAAGGGCAGTTGATTGATTTCTTCATAAGTAGGCAAGTCATCCCCTTCGAAGGCTGCTCTGACTTCTTCTCTCAATTCATCCTGAAAAGACTGGTGACACGCCAAGAACCATAACGTCCAAGTGATGGAAACACTGGAGGTTTCATGCCTGAATACAGAAGAGATGATCAGAACAATTCATAAATTAACCGGGATTGTATCTATGTTACCCGGCTGCCAGGAAGGTCAAGCATTGATTTCTCAATTCCTCTACAGTGAATCCATGACCTGTGTCTTCATCAATCAATCCGACCATGAGATCAAGAAGATCATTCACTTGATTCTTCTGTTTAGCACGTATTATTCCACTCTCGACAATGGCCCTACTCTCTTCTTCGAGTACTTTCAGTTGTCTCTTACTTTCTATATTTCTCTTAGTGGGTATATGACGGGCATAAGGGAGGAAGAGAGAGACAAGACGTGCAAATGAGAAGTTGGGAGAAGAGGTGAAGATAGGCATGACTTAATTTACTCTTATCTTTGTCTGCTCTCAATGAATGTAGGTCTTTACCGAATCCGGCCAGACCAATTGCATCCAATGAGGTAGAAGAGAGATCATTTGATATGATGATTTCAGTGAGTGATCCCGGCTCTGTCTGTATCTTCTGTGTATCCTTATGAATATCCTCCAGCCAAACATCCTTCAATTTGTAGAAAGGTCTTGCTATCAATGGAACAAGCTCTTTGATGTGGTGAACAGAGAATGCCGGATTCAACATCTTCCTCTGAAATTTATGAGCCTCTCCCTATAAGCCGTGGTAGATCAATGCTTTATTTGTCGAATCTCTTTTGTTCTTCCTTACCTCTGCCACCAACAGTCCATTCCCGATAAGACGACGCAGAAAGTCTGATACACGGGCTGGCGTAATGAACTTGTGTTCCTCTGTAGTGAGTATCTGCTTCAATAAGACATGATCTGACACTCCCACACTTGGAATGTTCCATATTTCATGATAAGAGATGATGCCACCATAGCGCTTCAACCATATCTTATAAGGAACAACCGTATCCATTTGAATCATCTGAATAATGTTTCCCATGAATGGAATCCAACTCACACCTGGACCCGGTATTCGATTGATTGGAGACAGAAAGAGTCTGTAGATGAAGAACTTGGAAATGACATAGGTAACCATGCCAGAGAGACCTAGTTTCATAAGGAGACAGTTGTCATGGTGATAAGGCCCTTTAATAAGTGATAGAAGTGATAGATCTTATCCTGTACTAGTTCATACATTGAAGAAGATCAAGTAAAGAAGAGAAAAGGAATTAGAAGAGAGAATAAGCATTGATTTATGGGGGACAAATGAGCATCTGCCGGGTACTGAATACAGTTTAAATTGGGTAAGGAGCGTCATTCGTCGTATGTATCAATTACTGTGTACATGTGTACATACACCTGTAAACATCAGTATATATATATATGTGTGTGTATATATAGAGTTTAAGAGGGTGCGTATAAATCAGTATACATATATATATATCCCCATACACACACCACACACACACACCACACACACACACACCACACACACACACCACACACACACACCACACACACACACACCACACATACACACCACACACCACACATACACACCACACATACACACCACACATACATACACACCACACATACACACACACACACACACATACACACATATATAAGTCATCTGATGAATGTCATAGTATCCACCTGTCAAATATCTCTATTCCCAACTATTCGGATGTCTACAGGAGAGTATCCAATAGGACATCCCAATAAGACATCCCATTAAGCCATCCTGTTGGTGTACCAATTGAAATAGATAAACAAGACTGTTTTTATTTCCTACGAGAGGGCCACCCAATCATATCTCTTTATTCAGTCTAACTCTTTCCCTTTATTTTTTTGATGTCACTCCTATCCCCAGCCGCTATTTAGAATTTATAATTTTTTTTTCTCAAGATATAAAATGGGGTTGTGCTATCGCGTGGCTTTTATTTCCTTTCCTTCCTTTTTATATCACTTTATTCCTTGTTAAAGTAAGTGTTCTCTTATGTTTGTTTATAATGTCTTGTTATTGATAAATGATCCCCTTGTTTTAGTATGTCCGAAGAACACGATCACAGCTTCGAACAAGTCGATGCCGGAGCTTCCAAGACATACCCTATGCAATGTTCTGCCTTGAGAAAGAATGGTCACGTTGTCATCAAGGGTAGACCTTGTAAGATTGTTGATATGTCCACCTCCAAGACTGGTAAGCACGGTCACGCCAAGGTCCATTTAGTTGGTGTTGATATCTTCACTAACAAGTAAGTGAATATGACTATAAAATTTTTTTTCCTTTCTCTATTTTCATTGTCTGGGAGATGGGTAAAGAAGTATCTGAATACTGACACTCTACTATCACAGGAAATATGAAGATCTCTGTCCCTCTACTCACAACATGGATGTTCCTAATGTGAACCGTGTTGAATACCAACTTATCAACATCGATGATGGTTTCCTCTCTTTGATGCTTGGTGATGGTTCTACTAAGGACGATGTCAAACTCCCTGAAGGTGAACTTGGTGAGAAGATTGAGGAAGATTTCGATGAGGGTAAAGATCTCTTGATCACCGTTGTTTCTTCCATGGGTGAAGAACACTGTTTGGCCTACAAGGAAGCTCCCAAGTCCAACTAAATTACTCCTTTTATAATTTAACTTGTTACTTAAAATATAAAAATATTATATATATTCTACACGCTTGTCTTTTATAATGACTCAATCATATTCTTTTATTATAATATTGTACTCAGTGGTGTTGATTCTGTGTTAATGTCATCTAATAGGTATTCACGGTACATGATAAGGTCCCCCAATACTCCATCTGAGAACCATTCATTGACATTCTCTGCCTGATTATGGTCATGGAATATGGCAGGTGTAAATATAACAGATAAATTACTCATTGTCATCTTGTTCATCTGAGAACACTCTTCCACTCTATTACAGACAGATGAATACAAGGGTAGCACGAATATATTAAGAGTATATTACTTACCTGGATAGATGCTTGATCACTGCATTCAATGTCTTCCTCTCTACTGCTGTACATTCATCCAACTTCCTCCTCAACCTCTCTTTTCTTTCGTTCACATCCACTATTTCTGTTAAGAATATAAAAGGGTCAATCACTCACTTCTCTTCTCTTTATTCCACTTACTCGAATGCTCTATTCTTTCCTGCATATTCAGATGGAAGATAGGACACTCCAGTTCCCTCAAGTAGATCTTGAGTACCGAGGCAATACTGAATACATCATACTTGGGATCATTGATCACAAACTTCTCACTCTTCTCGAATTCACCCTTCAGTTGCTCTATTGTCATCTGTCTGCCGGATACTCGGTAGATGCCCTCCTTCTCTATTCCCTTCATGGTCTCCACTTTCTCGATACAATGGCTGACGATCCATGGCACTTCATTGTTATGTTCTTCTGCATATTTTGTCAGATTAGATCCAAATAAGATATCCTTGCACACACCAGTATGGAAATTATGATAATAGACCGCTTTGGGTGGGGCAAATTCCAGTCTCTTGTAGTCTGACTGGAACTGCTCTACTACATGATGACTATCCACTTTCTGCATAACACCAATCCCTGTTTGAATGTTCTGATAGAAGGATTAATACATGTATTTTCAATAGGAGTCTGTTTATATACATGTATTTCACGCAGGAACATCTCTTGTTCTTCATTAGTCAATGTCACTATCGCCTGTTTAATTAGATCTGACTTCTCCATTAGCAATACCTCCACTGCCTATGAAGAATGGGTTGATTTATTTTCTTCTGTTCTCCTCTTTCTTTGTATTTACCTTTTTGACGTCCTCCATATTCTGTACCTGAGCCTTCCTCAGTCTCTCCAATCTGAGAATACCTTGTCTATACTCAAAATCTTGGGGTGATAACAGATAAATACAACAAAGAACAGGACACACAATTCTTTTTTTTTACCTGCTTCCGCGATCTCTTTCTTTAATCTGGCTATTCTCATGTTCTGCTTGATCGCATCCCCCAGTACAGGTGCATTTGTCATCTGAGACCTCATTTGACTGATAAATCCAGTGATTGCCTTTCGATGTGTGGGAATATCTTGGTTCAAGACAGAATTGATGGTCTCTGTGTCTGTTGTGCTCTCACTTGATAATCTAGACTCTGCGGATACGCCTCTTGTCATCGCACTTGCTTGTTCTGGGGCATTGTACTCATCCTGCATGGCCTGTGCCTGGTTCTTATATTCTGTACATTTATTGAGATATCTGGTGTAGAGCTATCATATTGCAAAGATAAGAAAAAAGGGCTGTCCACAGTATATGTGATTTACCTTGGGAATCGTCTTGGCACAATCAATATAAGCAGTGTTATGAATAGTAAACATGGATTTGAATAGCTTTTTTTTATTATCATGCCTTTCCTAGATACACACATTAGTGTTGTTCGTTGGGCGTGTTATTCCATATAGTTACTTTCAGTTCACTCAGATTGTGGACTTGTGTTTTCAGTAGTTCTACATATTTACGCCTCAACTCCACAAACCGGAGTAATGAGGCGTCGTATTCAGTCATGGCCAGTTGAAGGCTGAGTGCATTCTTGCTCATGTCGGGTTGGACTGCCGACTCCATAGTGGGTACATAGGTTCTGGTGACTCTACTCAGTCCCAACAGATAGATTTCTTCTGTTCCTAGTCTAATGAGGGGTTTATTTGGTTTATCAATAACAACAAGTCATTCTTATCAACCTAGAAGTACCTGGACTTCAAGGACTTTATGACATTCTCCAATTCAGATATACTGAGTTTCACTACTTTACTCATATGGCTGGTCTGCCTTGCTATGCCTGGTGCCTATGAAAAGAGTCAAATTGAATAGGGCGTAAAACACTTCATGGAAACAAAATAAACCTCATCTTCTGGCATAGTCATTTGTATGAATTATAAATAAAATAAAGAAGAATGCCTCACACACATACACCCACCCACCAAGTAAATAATTATTTTTTTTATTATCAACCCAAATTATATAAATAGATGTAAACACACTTCGATTACCGTGTGTAATATCATTTCCATAGCAACCCATTCCCATAGGAACCCCATTATCAGATTAAATAGTTATTTATTTTGAATAAGAGTCATGCTGATGGGTAACCAACACTCCAGTGACACGAATAAATGAACTCATGCCCCCCATCTTTGTAAATAGTAGTAGTATATAAATAAGTTCAGCCATATATGTTCAACACGAGAGCTGTTTATTGATCATCTTCTAACTTGACTTGGGGCTTGGATTTACCATGTCCAAATCCGAATACATTGGATAGGTCTTCGGGATTGATTCTATCAACACCAGCATTAATCACAACAAGTCATCATCAGTCATAAGTATGTTACTTACACTCTAAATTCATAGTGCCCTTCACCATCAAATCTGAGGAGGTATTCATGGTGACGAATGAGGGAAGGTCTTATCAAATAAGGATAATCTATCTGTTAGACAAACGAGTAGATACACACACACACACACAGCTTACCTGTGTGAAACAGTGAATAGAGTAATTTCTAATTTACGAGCATGTTCATACATGATAGCCTCCACATCTACACTGACAGCACTCGTACATTCATCAAGAATAGCCTTAAAAAAGAGATGAGAGAAAGGAAGGATCATCCACAACAGATACTTACAAATTGTGGTTTGTGATAAAAGAGACGAGCCATGGCCACTCTTTGCTTCTCTCCACCTGATAACACATCGGCCCAATCCTGAACAGCATCCCATCCACCTTCACGTTCGACCAGATAACCGAGATGGACATTATCCAATAACTTCATCAATTCATCATCATTGTATCCTTTCTTCACAGCCTCAGTACGGGTATCAGGGTAAATGATCTGATCTCTGAATGTTCCCAATGGAAGATAGGGTTTTTGAGGTACATAGAATAGCTTAGTAGGCTCAGGTTTAGTCAGGTTACCACCTAGAGTAGATCAATATAAATAGAGAGATACATAAGACCTTTTAAAAAAAGACTTTACCAAACAATGGCCATAAATCACCCAGAATACGGAAGAGAGAACTCTTGCCACAACCATTAGGGCCTGAAATGAGACAGTTCATGCCAGCACTGACAGTGAAAGAGAGATCCTTGACCAGGATATCACTGTTGGGTGTAACAATGGGCACTTTATCAAAGATGATAACCCCATCACGAATCAACAATTTGCCCTTGGTGTTATTGGTATCCACAACTAAACAAAATCAGTTCATGATCGTCTTTTAATTTTCTTATTCACTTACTCTTATTCTTTCCTGCTCCTTGTTCCTCAGTTGACATCATCGTTCTCTTGTATTTACCACCACGTACATCCGTCAACACATCGAATAGTTCAGCAACACGAGACTTGAAAAAAAAGCAATAGACATGAGTATCATCATGGGTGGATGCATTCAATCACTACTCACAGTGTAACCAGCAAAACGAGTTAAATCACGGCCTGTTAAGATCAGTCTACCCACAGCCTGGGACAAGTTAATCAGATAACTGGCTAATAAAGAAACAGATCAGATAGGGGGGTTCAGTTGGTTGAATCGTTTACTTACAATTTCGAGAGTAGTCTTCCATCAACTTGGTAGGATCGTGACTCAAACCCATATGGGTAGTGGCTAACAGAGAGAGTGTTTAGTATAAATAGATAAAAAGATACCTGAGCTACATACCATAGCGAGGATCAAATACAGGTCTAGCAAGTAAACTATAGAGAAAGAGAGAGGAATAAGCAGCCCATAACACCCTATGGATATCGACTTACTAATAGGCTGTCATTGTAGCACAGTATTTGACTAAAACAGAATCGAATATACCATTCAAGAAACGGAGGGTATAGACTTTACGAACATGGTTTGTGATCTATTTTGTTTCTATAAGAGACTGAATGATTCCCTTTCCTTCTTCTATTTTTTACCTTTTCAAATGTATTATTCACCACTTCCTTCTCTCTTTCACCACCACGATAGAATGCGATCTCTTCAGAATGAGTGATAATACGAGACTACAAAAGCATATGAGCCACCTTTCATTCCCCTATGAATTCAACTTACATGCGTGAATCTGAAGTCTCCCTCCAACTTCTGTTCAATAGCAGTATCTAGAGAAGAGAGAGAGAATGGGTCAAGACAGATTCCTATTGCATCTCTGTTTTACTTACATTTTCCAAAGGGAGGTGAGAATGCTCTGAGTAATACACCTGAGAGCACAAAATAGGCAATCATAAAGAAGGGTGCTTCATTACCACTGAAAGAATGCATAAATCATCATATTCTTGTGAGGGGAATGATCACACTTACATGGCTTCACCCAGTTTATAAGCAAACAAGAAGATGTCCACAATAGGTTTGGCAATATCAGAGTACAGATGGGATAGATTATCAGAGAATTTATCGATATCCTGAGTCAACAGCTGATCTGCATTCTGTAGTCTGTTATCGAGATTGGATATCTTATAGAAAGTGATACCATCCAAGTATTGATTGTGTGCATGCTTCATCAAAAGATATCAGCCACTGTCTACTTCTCTTTCTCCTTTCTTACCTTCGTCAGACGTTGACGGAAACAGAGTGCCAGTGCATTGATAGTTAATTTGAGAGAGTTATTCACAATACTCATGGGCCACTAAATCAATAAAGAATTTCAATCCTCTTTTTTCTTAATACACTTCTCTTCCTTCTTTACCATCATCAATCCAAATTCGACCACTGCTTTGGCTATGAACTCTTTTCTGTTCCTGGACACAATAGCCTTGACTACAGATCTAGGCATCGTATTGAAGTTATAAACAAAAGGTACACCCATACACAACTCTTCTTACCCATTGAATCCTGAGAACCTAATGAGTCCTGTTAATAACCTTCTCTTAACCCATCCCATTGAATATCCAATTATTTACCAAATATCGAGCCATGTACGAGCAATAAGAACAGTAGCCAGTATACACAATAAGCCTGTTTCCTTTGAGAACAGACCTAGTGTATTATGTTCAGTCAAGATGAGTCTTTTCGTCTTTTTCTTTTTCTTTTTTTTTCTTACCAGGTACACAAATAGGTAACAACTTCTTCATCTGTTCAATGAAGTCTGCATTCACACCCACTTTCCTGTACTTCTTCTTATTGGCACTGACTGGCTTCTTGAACAATTTAGCCTTGAACTCGTTCCTTGCTCTATGAATAGCATAGATGAGGGTGATGACGACTATGCCAGACAGAGATTTCTTCTGCCTCAAAGAAGAGAATACGTTGACCATAAGTATTGAAAAAAATAAATAAATAAATAAAAAAGAAGAAGGGGTAGGAGAATGAATCCCCTGACACTTCCTTCTCTTCTCTCTCTTTCTCTCGCTTCACAGGTCAATAGACAAGTTATCTATTACGTAAGCAGATACATTTCACTACTTTCATGTGATAGATGCCTTCGATTGATGAATAAAAAAGGATGGGGGGGGGGGGAACAAGGAGGATGCTGATTGGTTCATTGAAATGGATTTTATTTATGGACGAATAGAAAATGCCCTGTTGACCTCTTCACTTGATTGAAATAAAAACGATCATCCCTCTCTCTTTTTTTTTCAGTGATTGACAAAGTATCTCCTTTTGATGCTATATTCTAACAAACATTTTTATTTGCAAATAAAAGGTAGGGGGATGTAACAGAGTGTGTACTAATAATGTATAATATGTGTATGTATGTAATTGTGTGCTTAAATAGAGATGTATACTTTATATACCATATTTGGTATGTGACTGTGGATAATATTATGTAGATTTATGTGTGTATATAGATGTATGCTAATGATTGGATTGTTACTGCTCATGGCTATTGACTCTTGTTTTCATGGTCATCACTTGAGCTTTACCCAGTCCTCTGCCTTTAGATAGCAGATCTCTTGTATAAACACTTAATTGACGAGCATATTCATATCTTGCCATTGCCATTATTTCATCTCTAGTCATTCTGCCTTTGTTAGGATAGTATTGTGTCATGTTTAGAGTAAAGGATATGGAAAGTATTGAAGAGAAGAGAAAGAGATGAATATTTTCTTAATATTTATAAATAAAATATTCGATTATTTAATGCAGATTATAAGCATTTTATGGATAATAGATGACTTCCTTATTTGGATAATAGATGACTTCCTTATTTGGATAATAGATGACTTCCTTATATGGATAATAGATGATGTCATATGGGGGATGAGTTTAACCTTAAAACATTAAAATGGGTATAGTCAACTTTACAACATTCTTCTAAGGAATAATACAACATTTTGACATAAAAGGAAATAGATGATGATATTCACCCTACACAAGGTTGTCCAATCATTGACTACATTACATTTCAGTAGAGGATTGATGTCATTGACAGATGCTTTTTACATCTCTTCCAATGATTTGCACCACATTGTTTAATTAGTATACAGAAAGAGATGTTATTAATAGAAGGAATGCTGTATTTATTCATCCATAACATTAGGGTTTCCTTGTCTTCCCTCAAAGGTCAAGAGACAATGGGCACTACTCCATATTCAGATTACTGGCTTGACTGTTCTGATTGGTTAAAAGGAGGTTAGCACATTATCGGTGTAAGAGAGGTAGAAAAAACCAATACAAAAAAAAGGGGTGAGCAATAACACATACATAACATACAATCCACCTTGTGCCTGACTATCACATAATCGGAGTTATGAGAAGATCAAGAAAGAAGAGTAAGGGATACTCTATGATCATATCTCTAATGGATGACTCATCATTCTAAATAAACATGTCATATTATAAAAGGGTATTCATACACGGTATTCTAGAGGGACATTCCTTTTATGGGTACACATAATAATAAGAAAAGCCCATTGTTACTTATAAGCACGGAAATACCCATTATTACCTTTAAGACTGAAATGCCTATAAGCTCAGAAATGCCTATGACCTATAAGGAATGCCCATTTACGTTATTGACCTATATAAAAATTACCTCTTTCAATGTATATACAAGACTTATCTCTATCTGGTTATAATGAATCCATAACATGTGTTTTGGCTTCATCTGTAGAGTGTACAGAGAAATGTCGGTGTCTATGGGGAGTGAATGTCCTGAATTCATTTACTGAATACCCGGTCTCTCCACCCATAAAAAGAGGAAGGTCCATTTTTATATATAGATATTTAAATACCGGAGTTTGGGGTCATCGGGCATGTTCCTATATAAGCGATACTTCTGACATCTGAGTTCTGCCTGGTACAAGGAACATTGTCTGCAGGAGTGTGACTGTCGTTGTCTTGAAATCTCCAAGTTATCAGAGAACGAAGATGACATTCCCTGATCCATTTATCGTTGTGAGCATAATAATCACTTCTGAAGAGAGTAGATGTACTCCTTGGCAATGATATCATCTGCTTCCTTACTCATCTGTACTACCAAGGAACAGTATGCTCTGAAGCCAGGTCTTACTTATCATGCCACAAAGAAAAAGACACTTCTCCATGTCTCTTTTCAACTCGGGGATTTTATTTGTTTAGGTAGACGAGGCGTTCATTTATCCTATCAGGTTCCAATTGAATCAAATAGGTAGTGCATTTCTAAAAGGAAATACCCATGTTGATGTCTGAGTGGGAGAACTCTATTTCATTCTGTCTATTCTGATTCGATGGGCAGTGCAGAAGCAATTAGGATGTCTACGGTTGAAAGAAGGCCCGTGTAACCCTCTGTCTTTCTTCCTCTTTCTTCTCTTCAACACAGAAAGTCGGAATGCTCCTCAAGGTAAGCTCGAAAATAAACAACATCTCTACTTGAGTTCTCATTTGTGCAGAGGAGAACGAGGGATTTCTTTGTCTTTTTTACTTCAGTAACAGAAGTATGTTTTATTCCTCTATGTTCCATGTTGTTCTCTTGGTTGTACAGATGGAGATACTGACAGTACAAAGTTCTCCCATATTCTACTGTAGAATCCAGAGAACAATCAGGCAAGATAAGCAATAAGTGCTTTACAGGATTAGACACGACGACGATTTAGATGGATTGAGTAAGGAATACGCTGTGATTCTTGAGCGAATGAATACATTCGATGATCTTGTGGGATGATTCTATGTGACTGCGAGTAACACACAGAAGGGGGGAGAAGAAAATAACCATGTTCTAGGATCAGCGAATATCCATAGAATAAATAAAACATTGAAACCCCGTCACTCACTTCTGGGTTTGGCTTCCTGCTATTCCATGGGAAGAGTCAGTCCTGCATTTACTATAGAATGGATAGTAGGGAGTGATCGTAGAACTGAAAACCTGCCCACGATGGACGAGTTTGCTGGAACAGTGCCCAATAAGACAACATCAAACAACATCTGTAATATCATCATGACATACAGATCCACTCATCTGGATGCAAGAATAAGTGAAACTCATGCTGGATACATGCCACTTCACTCTGTGTTGTTATTTCCTAGGTGACCATGGATGAGGGGCCTTAGACTGACATCAACTTTGCTGCCCGATGGAGATAGACCGAGTGGTCCACCAAGACTTCACCTGAGAGCTTACTACAGATATCGCATCCACCCAAGATATGGGGAATGTTTAACTTTGTTCTTTGCCAAACAACTGTTCCAGCAGTATGTGATTGATGTGTTTGGTAGCTATGACTAAACTGCTTTGTTTTGGATAAGAGAACATCAAGGTTCAATCCGAGCAGATGTGTACAATGGATGGGGTGAACATCTCAACATTGACTATGATTTGAACAATATTGGTACTAGATCAATTCTACCCAGTAGCTATGCAGGTAGACCTAGATGGATGGCAAAGTTGTACCAGGATGCAGTGGCTATTGTTAGGCATTTGGGTAAGCCATCCCTCTTGATAACCTTCACCGCTAACCCGAAATGGGAGGATATTTAGAATGGGTTGTTGCCAGAGAAAACTGCTGCCGATTGCCCAGATTTGGTTGCACGAGTTTTTAACTTCACAGTGAGAGAGCTGCTATCAGAGCTTAAAAAAGGTTTCTCTTATTAAGCAGATATCAACCATGTTTTATATATTAAGTATATTCGGAGAGTATAAAGGTTTGGTAAGGACACTTGAGTCCCAGAAAAGAGGATGACCTTATCTTCACCTTCTTCTTTTTCTTGGTCACCAACATGGTGACTTCACTTCTGCTGAGCATATTGATCAGCTTATATCACCTGAGATACCTGATCATTCCTCCCATCCTCAGCTTTACACTTTTTTTAACCCGAAGTAGGATGCATGGGCCATGTGGATTGAGCTATCCCTTAGCTCCATGTATGACTGACAATGCTTCTGGAGAAAGAACATGCTCAAAGATGTTTCCTAAGCAGTATCAACCTTCCCCCATCACTACCAACAAGGGCTATCTAATATACAAATGACATATGAATAGTAGCAGTTTTTTTTACCAGCCATCCATTAGACAGATCACATCTATTTCTTTATGGCAATCTCTGCAGGGTTCCCTATAACCCTTATCTATCTGGGAAGGACAAGGCTAGTATCAATGTCGAAGTCTGTGGGAAGTGTAAGAGCAGTAAATGGCATAAATAAGTACATATAGAAGGGATCAGATCAGACCACTGTTGAGATTGGCACTGAGAATGATGAGATTTAGAAGTATGTTAATGGCAGATACATAAGTCCTGTTGAGGCTGTATCGAGAACGATAGAATTCCCGATGCATGAGGAATCACCATCCATTTATCAGTGACCGATTCATCTACCTGGACAACAACCGGTTGTCTTTGACCCCTATTCCTCTCCTCAAGAGATTACCACTCTTCTTGAAAATACACTCACCATGTTTGATGGGGGTTTTCAGGTACTTTATCATTACGTTTATTTTCTATACTAAGATTAAATAGATATAACCATGTTCAGAATAGACAGTATCTGTACCAAGACTTTCCTTTAGATTACGCTTGGCACAAAACTAGAGAATGGAAATCTAGAAGGCAGAGAACTGTTATTGGTAGAATCACCTATTGTAATCCCACTGCAGGTGAAAGATTCTACCTTCGTCTCTTACTCACTTCTCTTCCTGGCCCCATCTCTTTTGAAGATCTGAGGACTGTCAATGGCAATCTGTGCAATACATTCCGAGAAGCATGTGTCTTTAGACATCTGATCCAAGATGATCAGGATTGGATTCGTAGTTTGGGAAAAGCAAAATTATTTTCTTCTGGCTCTGCTATGAGATCAGTGTTTATCTCGGCCATTCTCTTTAGAGAACTAAACAGCCCTTCATGTTTGAGGAAGATTTCTGTGATGATCTTGAGCATCGATTCAATGATGATGGTATAGCTTCATTAATCCAATCTGATCATCCTGATGCCACATTCGAGGACAACAAATTTTAGGTAGACTGCAGTTTATTCTTAATAAGCAATGACCTAACAATCAAGAGAAGGCCATGACTGAATTTTGTTGACCTGAACCTTCATGTCCTTGGACTTTGGTACTGGGAAAGATTAGAACGTTTGCTGGGAAATCCCATGATCAGGAGTGAAAAGACTAACGATGTACAGAGTGAAGATGATCTGTATCACTGAAAATAGAATCAATTGAATAACTCACAACAATTAGCAGTTGATACCATGATTCAAGCAATTGAAAATGTGATTGACAACCGCTATTTCATTGTCCAAGGCCCTGCAAGAAACAGGTAAAACATTTCTTTATAATTACCCTCTGTCATTACTACCACCGACAAGGAAAAGTCATTCTTTGTGTTGCTTCCACTGGAATTGCTCCTGGTGGTAGAACATCTCACTCAAGATTTAAGATGTCTTTAACAATCAACGATAGAGGTATTTGTAGTATTGAAAAGGAATACGTCTCTAGCTAAATTAATTCAGAATACTGCTCTGGTGATCTGGGATGAAGTTACATACGTACTGCTTTGAGGCTGTAGATCGTTCTCTCTGAGATATATGTAGTCATCCTGACCTTCTTTTTGGTGGTGACGATATTGCCCAAATTCCCTCTGTTGTAGTGAGAGGTCAAAGATAAAAGTTTTTGATTACCAATCGTCTATAATATGGCCCCACTTGGGTGTTATTGGATTAATAGAGAATATGAGATTGAGTCAAACTGCTCGGAACAATCACAGTTTGAGCAGATATATTGGTGAAATAACCTGCAACCCTCAATTACATGGTACCGTTGCTCTGCCTGACTCTATTCAACAAACTGAATCAGAACAAGTTATTCTATTCTGATCAATCACTTCAAAATTCCTCAATGCATAGTGAATTTTTGAAAGAAAAAATGCTGTACTTTATCCAAGAAATGCTGATGTAGAAGAGATCAACAACAAATAGGTTGAAAAAGTCTCTGGTGAAACAACTGTTTTTTGACTGAAGACAGGTCTGATGCACCAGGAAGCGATACAAATAACATTTTCCCACTTGAGTATCTTCACTCTCAAAACTTATTCAGTCTACCAACTCATAGATTGGTGTTGAAAGTAGGAATGCCTATGATTCTCCTCAGGAATATCCACCCTGACAGAGAGCTGTGGAATGGCACATGTTTGAAGATTCATAAGATTAACCAATATGTTTTGTTGGTAATTGTTCTTGGTTCTGTAGATAGTAGTCGTCTGGAGTCGTTCCCACGCTTCACATTGTCCACAATAGAGGGACAATTACCACTGATATTGACACGAAAGTAGTTCCCTGTAAAGGTCTTTTTTTTGGCATGACAATCAACAAGTCCCAAGGACTGATGTTGAAATGTCGTAGGTGTTGCTCTGCCAATAGTCTCCATATACTCCTTCCTTCAAACAGTCATTCCACCACCAATGTGGTTTATCCTGAACTTTTGGTGTCAAATAACATCCCTCAATAAGCATACTTATATTTGACCACACACTCATTTAAATTAATTCATGTCCATCATCATTCCCAGCTATATTCTAAGTAATATGTTCAACCCCTATGCTCAACAACTATGATCCACTCCTATGCTCAAACGTCAGCTGACAACATTCTATTAGAACCCCTATGCCCAATGATATAGGCTCATCCATCTATACCTAACAATCTATGTCCAGCTTCGATGCTCTACCTCTATGTTCAAACTCTATGCTCAACTTCCATGCTCAACTCCTCTATCTATCTTCTATGCTTATCTTCTATACTCTACAATTTATGTTCAACTACTTCTATGTACATCTTCAAATATACCACAATAGCCTTACTCATGCTCGATGTCCAGAAATAATAACAGTAATTACAGATGATAGCTTTATATGCTCACTAAGGTAGCAATTAACTATGTGTACTGTATGCTGTATAAGCGTTTGTTGTACCTAAATTGATTCTTATACCTATTCAAAGTGAAGCTATCAAAGTCATTTTTTGTTTTAATGATAAACAACTACCTTACGAGCTGTATTATTCCAAGACATGTTCTATGTCACCCATCTCACTCCTCTGCTATTGATGTATGATCACTGTTATTGCATTCCACATATTACTACTGATCGATAAGGTTGACAGTTGTTGTGTTGGTACTGGGTTGTTGAGGGAATACTTGTAATAAATAGGTATGAAGTCTATAGTGTGTATCCACTTTGAGTTATGTTCTCATGAGCTACATTCCATACATCGCTATCAAGACATGACTAAACTCTGTGCTTATTGACATCCTCTAGAAGGGTGTTGTTATGTTACATACAATAGGCATAAGAGAGAAAGAAGGATCTGGGATAAAATTAATATTTGTCTTCCATGTGACAAGGTTTTTCCACCAACTGTTGAACTACTTTTTGGTGTGTAGGGAAGACGATATCGTATTTACTCTTACTTATATTCGTATGGATAAAGCACTTTGAAAGGACGACTTTTATATATAAAGGATAAATCTTGATACAGAGTCTATTTACAGACACAATTCTTGGTAGGGGAATACTTGGTACACGCCCTATTTACACGCCCTTTAAGCTCGGTATTTGCTATTTGCAGTGTATATCCATAGTGTTGTATTAAGGAGCAGTCCTTAGTAGATGAATAGGCGAAAGAGAGATGCTTTATTAATTATTAAAACTCCTATAATTATATATCACATTCCCTTATCACTTGGAGGGGGGTAGTTTCGATGATGATAAGTGTAATGTAACTAACATATGCTAAAACTAAACTAAGGGGAGGACCTAATGTTAACTATGGGAATATTAACTTGGCAGTATGTGGACGGGACTCAACAGAAGGAGAAGGTTTATTAAATATGTTTTGAATCACTAAGGATGAACTGCCGGTGGTTATAGTACCCATTCCTTTAAGAATAGGTGTTTTGATTCCTTTTTATTAGCAGGGGAAATTGGAAATGTTGGTGGTTATGATATTCATGTTTATCCAGGAAGGGGTTAACTACTATTTTACACTGGTGTCATAAAACCCTTCTTCAGCAGTTAATGCAATGATTTTAAGGGGGTTATTTTAGATTCAGTTTCTTTTTTTTTGGTATATATTTTAGCTGATAAATCGAAAAATGGGGTTTTTCACCACCACCACGGGAAAAATATATCTTAAATAAGATATCTTAACCATCTATTCCAATCTTAAATAATATCTTACCAATATAAATCCAATTTAAGACCGTTTTCCGATATTGATACACTCAAAAAGTATTTTCAGATAGGATTAATGTAAAACACATTTATCAATAGTCATTATTCTTTATTGTACAATAAATAGAAGAACCACACATTATATTTATATAAGAATACATTGGTTATGGTTTAAAAAGAATGAAATATTTTATTTATCAACATTATAAACTACTGAGAATCACTGGAAGAGGGATCTGCAGTTGCTGCCTGTCTTCGAAGTTCAACGAGCTCAAGCTTCTCGGCATCAGCAGCACTATAAATAAAGAAGTAATTAGCATTGAATATAAGAAGATTGATATATAAAAACTTACATTCTTAGCCTCTTGTAATGGACGCTATTAATCCACCTTGGCTGGATGGCAGCAGGAAGGGGCCACAAGTCCTGGCAGGATTGGATAATCGCAAGCTCAGGACATTGCTCCAGCAATCTACTACAGGCAGCTCTCCTCATTGCTGCTTTTTGAGTAGATGTGAGATCCCCTCAGGACTTTTCAGAATAATCTGGTATCTCCATGTATGCATCGCATACATTCTTGAAGATGGTCATACTTTTATTTAGGAAGGCGGGCACCTTGGTCATGTGGGATTCACCTGGAAAAAAAGATGAATTCATCAAGAACGCCTTCCAATGTGATGCCTTGAGAAGACCAATGGTGGCGGGGGGACGAATAACACTATCCACATATGCGATGGGTGCCATCGTAGTCTCGCGGCTGTCGAGTTTCTCCTCCAAGACCAGCATCTTCTCCTTCACGATTGATTTATCAGTATAAATATATAACTTGAATAAGTCAATTCAGAATAATGATTCCTTTATTAGAGGTCGATACACTTAGTTATTATATATGATTCTAGTAACTAAGACATACAAGGGTATTATGTGTACTATAAATATAGATAAGGGTTCACCAAGTGACACAGGTATCATTGTGAGAGTAATCCAGTGCTGATTTGTGTTGAGGATATATCTAAAAGAGTGCTAGAATTGACACTTCAGGAATATTATTTTCCAAGGCCCAGATCGCACTTGAGTAGAATCACATTGATTTATCTGGTAGATAAAACTTATATAAAAACAAAAGGGAATTGATAGAACTCAATAAAAGGGTATGATCTTTATTACAGTTAAAAATAGGTACTCTTATATAGTTATTTGGAAATATGGTTTTATAAGCTAAGGGTATGTAGCCTATCCTTAGATAAGGAGACTACAATACAATTTCTATATGAACAGGTGATGATAGCCAGTAAGAGTAAAGGGATGTATATCCATTACTCATGATTACCAGTGTATGTGGTTATAAGGGAGTTAGCTTGAGGAGCTTAGTACAAGATGATGTAGTTTGTCCGGATAAGCAATCATGTTTACTTGCATGACGAGTGTTTTTCTTATAACAGTTCCACTGTTACATTCAAATCATTTTATCTTTCATTGAAACTCAGGGTTAATACCAAGTTACCGGATTGTGAGTTATAATCAAGGTTAGACTTTATTTATCGCACCAATATGCTGTATGGATACATCAAAAGGTATCTGCTGTCTGCCATGTATCATAAGCAGCCGAATAGTCTTTCCATCTGACTTTATATTCATAGTTAGGTTCTTCACCTCTATGATTTATTATAGCTTCAACCTCGTAATGATCTTCTTCAGGTTGTACATTGTCAACACTAATTAGTTTGATATGAGAAGTTGGTATATCTCTTGTTAGGAATTCATTTGTTTTATCCTTGAGTATATAACTTCCATGAGGTGTATATCCATGTATATAAAATGGACCTTCATATCTTGGATCAGTTTTAGAGAATTTCTTCTAAACTGATTTGATCATTACTTCTGCACCGATTGGGAAAGGAGTTTCCTTTATACGATGTCTTTTCATATAGTACTCATTATCAATTTTTTGAGTTTTCTTTATTTCCTCTTTAATAGCAGGAACTATAACATCATTGATTTCTTTCAATTTGTTGTTTAATGCTTTTATATCACATTTCTTTCTCGGTAATACCGGTTCGACTTTAAAATAATCAGCAAATTCATTTGCCTCCCTGTGGAACATTACATTGAATGGTTTATTCTTGTGTAGTCGTGCGTATGAAAGGTTTGTACTGAGCATTGTACTGTTCAAATATAAATCCCAGGTGTGAACTTATGTGCAGTTAAATTCAATGGATGTCAAAAAGTAGGCAGCGAGAGTATATCAAAATTGATTATAATCTTTATTCCTTATAAAAAAGACCAAGATCCCTTGTTCTTCAGTCATATTCTGACTATATACACTACTAAGCCACTATATCAACATTGATATACTGAGATTCAATATTGAGATTGACAAGTAACCAGATGATATCCTATTAGTACTTCACCAGGTATCGTCTTTACCTTTTAGAGATTTAACTATAGTCCTTTTTATTTTACCGACTATACTTTCATTAGCGCCATTAGCTCTAGGATTGTAGGGTAGTATAACTCTTTGTTTAATCCCGCTAACTTCAACTATTTTTCTGAGTAATTCATTCGAGAACTCTTTTCCGTTATCATGAGATATGATTTTAGGATAGCCAAATAGTGAAAATATGCTAACTAATTCATTAGTTACTGTTAATGCAGTTTTATCTTTTAAGGGTCTTAGTATAGTAAATCTTGAGAATAGATCAACTAATAATAGTATAAAATTATTGCCTCTGGCAGATGTTACATTGAATGATCCTAGGTCAAATACTATATGATCCCATATGAGATATTTAGACGAAATAGTTTAGTGTGTGTGTGTGTTTGAGTAGATAAGTGTAAATAAGACGAGTTTATATAGAATGATTCTCTGTTTAAACCCTTTATTGTATCCAAAAATTGAATGGGGAGAGTCAGGTCAAAATATCTACTCTATTTATAATAACATCCAGGGTTCCTGCCTGGATAGTGACCGTTTATGAATTTAATGTTATAGTTACGATATTGTACATATTGATAACTCTGGATATTGAATCTTGATGATTAATATCCTAATATGGTAATTCTAACAGTAATTCTCAATTGTATGATTATCACTGAATAGATAGTTCTAATACATTGTGTGTATTAGAACTCATGATGGCACTTCAAAGGGTATTTATATTCGATGGAATGAGGTGAAATACCACACCATATATTATCTGGAGTGATACTCCTTGGTGGATGATAGACATGTTTTCCCAAGTTAAACTTGTTGTATTCTTGTTTCGTTAAATTTATAAAGCTTTATGAAGTATTTTAGAACCCTTTTTATTGGAGAAATAGAATACAAACTAAAAGTGAAGTTCTCAAAGTGGATGGGGAAAGCAGAGGGTATTTATATACTTTTGAAATGGGAGAATACGTGAATAGAACTTTCGGTGTAAACCGTAGACAGAGAGTACCAGCCAATGAGAGTGGTTATCATATATTAGAATGAAACCTCTAGCTGGATGAAGTGGATAAGAGCATAGCAGAATAAGATGGTAGATGATTGTGGATTCAGTAGATTGATCATTGCCTAATTAGAGTTTGAGATGTGTCATAATAGTGGATGAATTCTTAACAGCGTTCCTTTCGATATAGGATACAGTCTGACTTTAGAATCTACATGCCTGATCACAACAAAACTGTCTGAATCCATGACATTTATTAATGTATTGCGATATATCATTTCGCATGTTTTTCCAGTGTATACTGTAATCGTTATGGATCAGTTTTTCCATAGCATTGATACCATGATGTCCTAGTAAATGAGTTTTATCTAGTATTTCATTCTTTTCTGTATCATCTTTTGGTAACCTGTATGCATCTAAATGATTTGCACGCATTGTATAATTACCATCATCATTATCTTTAAGTTTAGTGTGACAACTATACTTTAAGTTTGCTTTCCCAATTTTGTTCTTATTAGGGATAGGTACTAGGTCTTTAGTGTCTTTGTTACACTTTTTATTTCCTGATATGTTATTATAAACACTACCCCCACCAGCTTTGTAGAAGCGTCTGATGTGAACAATCGAGAGAGTCTATCAGCTAAAATATTATTTATACCAGCACAGTAATTCGTAGTGAAGTCCATTTTATAGATGGTCTTATACCAATTTTCAATCATTCTATTTATCTTTTCTTGCAATCTCAAGAAAAGTAGAGCTTGATTGTCAACAAATAAGTTGAAATAACGACCTACCAGCCATTTACGGTACTTTGTAAATGCGTAGACAACCGCGAGTAATTCGCGTTTGGACGAACCCCATTTTCGTTCTGAAGGCGTCAATGCTCTGGCTATAAAGCCAATATAGGATATTTTATTTCTGATTACCTGGTATAGGCAAGCTGATATTCCGAAGTTGCTAGCGTCAGTGATTAAGCAAAATTCATATTTTAATTGTGGTGCACTGAGGACAGGTGCGTTTGAAAGAGCATATTGCAGCTTTCTTAGAGCGATTGAGTGCTCTTCTTTCCAGACAGATTTTATGTCTGTTGCATTACGCAATTTATCTAGCGGTGCTGTTAAAGTCGACATATTTGGGATGTGCGACCTAAAGAAGTTGGCTACACCTAAACGACTTTGTAATTGCTTGGCCGTTGTGACAGTATCAGGCCATTCTAGGATATTTGTAACCTTTCTTTGATCTAAAGATAGTCATTTATTATCAGATATACAAAATCCTAAGATATAAATACTGTTGTGATTAGAAGGAAAAATATAGAGAAATAACTTTAAAACTTTTGATAGTTTATTCAAAGATGAAGAACCACGTTAAGAACTAGCTAAATCTCATATTTATATATCTATGCTGCCTATTGTGATGGATAAGTCTTGGTTGCCATGGTGATTATGATCATTCTTAGATGGGTAGCAACAACAGGATGAGGTCAGTGTTCTTGGTATAATTGTGGATCTCTTGGATGTTGAATGAGATATAGTCATCTGCGTGATAGAGATGGATCGGGATACTTGTGCATTGCATTGTCAGAATCTGAAGGTTTATACGATATTATCGGAGGTGGGTAAGTGAGTACAAAGGGAACAATAGAACATATATGCAGGATAGCTAGTGCCTATTCAAGTTTCATTATATGACAATGAACTCCTTATATTAATAAAGATCAATTATGCCTAAGTGAATGTAATAGTTTTGGATATGTGTACTACTTGACCAATGCTTCTTTGAAGGGTTCTCTATTGAATCTCCTTTACAATAGATAGCTTAAGCCTGTATTTACTACAAATACAGCTTTGTGCTAAGTGTAGTTTATCAAAATTTATCTTGAGATTAACATGTGTTAGACGTTCAAGTACTGTTTTTACACAAAGTTCATGATAATTTAAGTCATTGTTTGTATGGATGGTTACATCATCTACAAAGATAGTAACATAATCTAAGTCTCTAAAGAGGTTCGTCAACAATCTTTGAGTATGACTAGATATATGGGTAATGCCAAATGGACAATTCCTAAAGACCATTCTTCTATTTTTATATGTGAAGCATGTTAAAGGTCTGTATTCTTTCTTAATTCTGAATGAATAAAAGCATTGACTTAAATCTATAGTAGTAAAGAGACTATCTTTACTGAGATTTTGATGTATTTCACTAATAAGAGGTCGTGGATATCACTATAAAAGATTTGGACGGACGAGATCTGCCTGAACTGATATTTGATCCGTCCAATCGTTTTTAAAAGATAGCCATCCAATCGAATTGAAGTGTTTTTGAGAAGTTGGAATGCCAAAGTTAATGTCAATACACGAAGGTTTGATTCGAATGCTGAAAGTGAGATATGTTGTTCATGAGGTTTTTTTTATATGTCTTTATACTGTTTAAAGTATAAACAAAGGATGTATAATGTACTTTACAGCTCTTCTACAATTTGTATTTGAATTTCGAAATAAAAATGCCAAATTGTGAGCTGTTCAAATGCTCCATCAATTTATTATGTCCATTTATATCACTAACTTGCCCGGACAGATTATTTATTTTTTGTTTATTTGTTTATTTTTTTCATTTTCCGAACATCCCCTCTTTTTCTCTTTCATTTCAGTAAGGACCATGTAAACAACAATAAGAGTCTAAGGATAATAAAACATACTAATAATTAATATGCCTAGTGTCAGTGATACGGCAACGAAACTGGAGCATCGAATTAGAGAACATCTGTCTGCACATATGGAATCACCCAATATCTACACATCGTTTGATTTACGGTCGAATATGCTTGGACAGTTATAGATTATGCACATTGGCTCCATGATGCATATAGAATCTCGTACGATATGATTGATAACAATACTCAAGATATCACTCGGTATATCCACAGTGTCGACTGCTCGTATACATTATTTTAATCAGCTGACCTATGGATGTTTGGGATACTGGTTGCTTACAATGGAACAACTAATGATTTACATTATGTGCATGATCGATGAATATGGACAGTGACAGTAAGTAGTTTTTATAGATTCTTTGAGTATGCGATTAAAGAATGTAATTATATAATTAGCTTGAATACACCAAAGGTTTGGTCCGATCAATTACTAGATCAGCAGTGATATAATAATCTGTATGGTCAATCCTTTCATGGGAATCACAGTAAAGAAAATGGCTCAACACTGGTAGTTTATACACAAGATAAATAGACTAGGTTAAATTATTTATATGTTGAGTAAAAGGTAATGTATTAATATATGTTTATTGTTGCATAGCTTATAAATTTTAATTGCTCATATTTATATTAGATGGAGTAATGAATGGATGAATGTACTGAACGAATCTATTAAATGATTTTGAAGAGAAAGCATATGGCATAGAAGGAGTGGAAATGGGGGGAAAAGATTATATATTGCGAAGCATACCACGGTTTAATGACATGTTGCGAGTGAAGGAGTTATAAGGCGATATGACACAGTAAGAATTGTTCGTAGGGGACTTAACAAGACCTACTTGTGCAGTGATCTGGAGAATGTCGATAATCCTATATATGGGTACCTCATCAGCTTCACGAAGTGTAACAATCGGAATGCATGGGTCATAGGTGGTGGTGGCGTGAGTTTTAGCAACTTCGACAAATACGAGGTGGTGCTCCTGGTCGAAGTGATGGTGCGAGAAAAAAAAAAGAACAGTACCAACAAACCAAGAGATCGAGGCATTGTTTTTACGACTAAGAACAAACAATTAACACTTATTCAATTCAGATATGTGTAGACCTACTTTATATGACTGGAGTTGAACATAATTAGGTGGTTTCCTCTACGATATTCCTTGAGCTTCTTCCTGTTCATTGCTGAAGAGTACATTGTATTGTCAATCCACGCACGACCAGCAGTTTTGATTGTAAAATTGGTAATTGCATTTGTTCGAGGGTACCGGTGGTTGATGTAGAAGGTATGGAGCTTCTCGAGGATAGTAGTGTTCTCGACAGGGTAACCAAACAGTGCAGTCCCATTACTCGTATGACTCAAATCGTAAAGAACAATTGGCGACCATAGTTGGGGATAATTAAGCAGGTTGGAAGGGTGATTAATAAAAGTGGAATCATTATAAGGCTTGGGGGCAATGATATCCACTTCATCCA